>JAOEGT010114199.1:0-12281 GCA_025447795.1 Speoplatyrhinus poulsoni | reverse complement strand
CAAACCTCAAATGGACAGGGTGTTGACAGCAGAGCATTTGGTTTTGTTCTTTTGAAGTCTGTCTTTGATATGGAGAATAACAACATAATTTAAATGTATATGCAATCACAGGACAAGAAATAATAAAAATGTAAAAAATAAACGATGGGATTAAATTAACTGTCTAAATATATACTCTTTTGCTTGGTTCTGAGAATCTTTTATTTAGTAGTAGTGTTTTCCCTGGATCCTGCGCACTGAGTGATTATACCCTGGTGTGCGTTTGTGCATGTGCGCACGTGCACGCGCACGTGCGCCCCAAGTGCGCGTGTTTCAAGTCATGTCGTCCGAGCTGCTGTGCGGCGGCTAATTGCCTCTCCTGAGAAATAATTAGGTGACAAAAGCAAATGTAATGTCGCCTCACACACAAAAAAGAGATATACGCTGCGTCTTTGCGTGTGTGGCTCTCCGCGCGCTGCCATTTGTTTACAACGGACATCTGCTGGCAGTAGCGATAGCGGGGGAGAGGGGACGGAGAGGGGGCCATACATATGGAGGCCGGAACGGAGAGGAATGGAGTCGGCGGTACAATTAATTACAGATAATTAGATATATCCGTTATATTTACTGGGGCAGCGATAAATCAAATGGTCAAGCTATTTTTGGGCCGCTAAAAGAGTCTGTGTAACTAACGTCTTGTGTGTGTGTGCGCGCACACGTGCACAAGTCGTAGAGAGTGTGTGTGTGTGTTTGTGTCTGTACAAGGATGTGTATTTCCGTGCTCGTGAAAGTATTTATGTGTGTCGCGTACTGTAGCATGTATTTATACTGGTTTTGTGTGTGTGTGTGTGTGTGTGTAAGATGCATGAACTCCTATTTACTGTTTGCTTCGCAGTAGCTCAGAGCCAGGTCGAAGCTACTGTCTCCCTCCTCCTAGATTAATAATCTATTAGTAATCCATTTCACTAATGAGTCCTCTGCGGAAAGCCATGGCGGATTGGGGGGAGCAACAGAGATGGTAGGAGAAAGCCATGTGCATAATTAATACCCCAGCCAATCAGATGCGCTGTTACTATCATATCTTCCTCGAGTGAGATGTCACCTGTCCAAAGACGTGCGCTGAAACAGGAGGATAATATCACCACACCTAGCATGACCTTTTCTGACTGGCTAAGTGAGAGCACGAGCAAAACAATTGCAAAACATTAGCATTATTAGTCAATCTGATAAAGATCTTTCAATTAACAAATTAGGTTGTTCTTAATGAGGCAGCTCCTGAAACGCAATGAGTCGTCACGAAGCGATTTCCATTCTAACGGCTTAGCTATAGTGGAGAGATGAACAGACATATGAGAGGCCCTCGTTGACAGCTTGTGTCTCAGCTGTCATATGACGAGGTTACAGCCACCGCTGCACGTTTTAGTATGGCTTCCAATGGGGCTTTTTGGCTCCCCAGAAGAAGGAAAAAACCCATACTGCACGACACGGCATGTCGAATTGAGCTGGCAAACTTGAAAAAGATTCTCTAACGCCGCTGCTAAACGTGCTACCTCTATCTAGACCCTGTGTCTCCAGCCTGCCGCATCAGATTTCCCCAATGCATCTGCTGTGCTTCTCTCACTTGCCTCTGAAAGCTGACAAGAGAGGCGAGTTACATCGTAAGTAGGGTTAGGCTGTACAGGCGGGCCCATTGTTACTTTCCACCCTGCGCTCCTCGCAGAAAACTGACACCGCCTTCTCCTTCTCTTTTCTCCCTCTCTATCTACCCATCCGTCTCGGCTCTCTCCCTCTCTCCTCCATCGTCCCTGGGGGGAGCCCACGTCCCGTTCTTTCGATTCCCTCCCCCCTCCAAGCGTGATGGATGTGCAACATAAGGAATGGTGCATCCCGAGGGTCGTCCCGTCGTTTCTGGGTTAAACAGCACCCTATATCAAACCCATCTATACCTTCACAGAGCCAGGCAGACTGTTTACAGGGCTGGGAAAGTGCTGCAATCCATTCGCTGTCAGCGCATCTCCAGTTTTGCCACCAGAAGTTGAGGAGTGCTAACTCGGGAACGCTTTCTAACGCTAATACGAGTGCATAGCCTGAAAGCCATGAGCAGCAGGCTTTTTGTGCATCGTCTCAATTAACATGTCATTATTAAGGTCGCTCTGTCAAATGGGAATGGGTGGTCAATTCAACATTGCATATGTAATTAAAAATGACAATTTCTTGCTCTCTGATTTTAGTGTTTTTATTTATTTATTTATTTTATTTTATTTTAAAACTTTTCCCGAGACAATCACATACAAGTGACATTCGCTTGCCCACATGTATTATTTGATTTTTCATAATTATTTCAGGAAAGAAACTAATTGAAATGCCACTAGCAATCCCACCAGGAGACTGGCGTCTCATTATTTGAAACCTAGCCAAATCGCTGAGGGACAATACTGTTGATGACTCTCTCTTTCAAAACTTTACTAATTAAATCCAATTAGATAAAAATACATTCTGTGGCCCAATTCCCGGTGGCTCATGTCTGCAAACGTTACCCCGGGATGTATTTAATTTTCAAGACATTCCATGGACAAAAACGGAAATCAAGTTATCTCATTCAAAAATCGTGCACTGCTCTTTCCCAAGATTCTGTCATATCTGTGAGTATCTGCCTTATCTTCGAACAAATTCTCCTAAACCATGATTCTCTGGGCATTCATAAAACAAAGCAAAGCCTTGTGTGTAATTCCATTCTGCCGATAATAGTGTGTGCATGCTGACTGAGCCCTGTCTATATATCTTTCTCCACTGATTCTCCATGCTGTTAAGGGAATTACACCCCCTTTGTAGTTTGTGTAGTAGTTTGTGTGTGTGTGTGTGAGAACAGCATTTTTGCGCTACAGAGTGTGCACAGTGATATATCTCGGCCTGTGGCGCGCGCCGAATGACGCCAAGGTGTATTTGCGCGCATTTCCGAGACACTGTATCGCGTTTGCCAGAGATAAGGCAGCAAAGCGTGGTCTCTCCTCACCCCTGTTGCTCCTGGCGACACACAGTTATTAGAGAGAGAGAGAGCATTTTTCTCTGTAGGGGCGGTTCACTGCGGCATGCTCCGATGGGAGCAGGGCGGCACCTGTACCATGTTCACGCTCGGGTGTGAGTGATCCGCGCTTTGTGACTTGACCTTGCTTTTTAAAACAAGCGCACCTGTAGCAGAATGTCTGTTGGTGCAGACATTGCTACGACAGTATAGATCTCCTCATCTAGCTCTACCACCACTTTAAAACACGCTCGACTTCAACATAATCTCACTAACCCATCCTGGCCAGCAGGGTGGCTATGTTAGTGCTAATGATAACATTGTTTCCAGACTAATAATCTCAGCGAAAATGTTTTAACTGAAAGCAACAGTAAGGCTATCTATTTACCACTGAGCCGCAGGAGAGGAGAAGACATTCCTCTCCATATTTGGGTATTAAACAGAAGCTAATGCGACGCGGTCTCACCTGGGCACCGCGGGGAGTTCAGGAGTCAATTAGTGGGATTGGTGGGCAGTCGGCGCCAAGGTTTTTTTTCCAGGCGGGGACAGTCTTGTGTGTTTGGACCACCGTGCCGCCAGAGCCAGGTGAGGAACAGGGGCGCTTAAATGAAATGCTAATATGGGCCAGAGAAGTCAGGCCTCTCTAATTGGAACACAGCTGCTGTGGGGACCGAGGATCCCAGGAAGCACCGTGGAGGCGGAGGGGCCCTGTGGGTCAGAACGATCGGGTCAGGCTTTTGTCTCTGTGTGCAGCTTAAAATACTTGGCCTAAAAGGGCTGCTGTTGGATGAGAAGACAAAAAAAAAAAAACAATAAAACATCAACAAACACATACAACAACTTTCAAAACACAGGCCCACTTGCTTCGGGGAGAGGCTAGATAAAAATTTCGCATTTACAAAATACTTTTACTTTTAAGTATACAATACTTAATACTTTTAAGTATACAAGAAAAAGTAAAACAGGAGCTCCTCTTGTATCCCTCAAACCACCGGTGCTCACAGAACGGGTCAACAAGGATTAAAACTTCATATCTGCTGCTGCTAGAGGATGAGGACAACATATTTGATGAAAGACAGCAAGGCTTGACATGTTGGGACTGCTTCCAAATGAATCTGGTGATCAAAATGCACTCATAATATCATAAACTCAACATTCATTGAGTATGTGCACTTTATGCAATATTGTGGTGGAAGGATTTTGTTGCGTTGGTCTATTTGTGACTCGCAACCTTCAAACCTATTTGTAAATAACCAACATGATGAGCATTTTCCCTCATGTTATATCTCTTGGAAATAATAATAATTCACCAGCTATGTTTAAATGTGTTGACAGTTGCATGAACCTTCCTTCCATCCTTTTCAGCTTCCTGTTCTTCCTGTTCTCCCATTATTGTGCTGAGCTGTGTCAATGCCACTAGCCAGGACACAGGTTGAGATGAACATATGGTCTACTGGAAAGAGTTTAAAGTTGCTCCCATTTCAATACTGTCTGCCGTAGGTCAAACTGCAACATGCAAAGGCTATGGAAATAGCATGTACATGTGCAATGTACTGTACAGTGCGTATATATAGACCTGTATAGATTTAAACAATTGAACTAAAATTGAACTGAGTATTAAAGTTATTAAACTACAAAGTACAACTTGCTCCTACAGATCAAATACACTCTGTAGGAATATGGCCTCTAATGGTGGAAGCAGCACTGCATAATATAGGCAGCTGTTATCACCGGCCAGCATCAAAGGGTATATATTTATTTATTTCCTGGGAAAATGTGCTTGAAATGACTCTTCTTCAAGCCGTGTTCAGTTGCTATTCTGATAAAAATTGAAATGAATTGATTAGTGTTTGAGAGTAGTAATATTTAAAGGATTCATTTCATGCTCATTTTCACTTCTCAATTAAATTTAGTTGACAAGCTTAAGTGAATATACCACATAGTTTATGTGGAATAGCACATCATACAACAACTCTTTAGATAACGGTCTGATTTCAGTGTCTGTTGCTTTAAATTGAACAAGTCTGCCCACCCCGCCCCGACTTCCACGTAGGTGTGTTGACGTGTTTTACTGCTAGTACCGGTGCAGGACACAAACAAAGACATATTCTATCTTTGTTATTATAACAGACGTTACTTTAAATGTTTTGTATGATATGACCACATCACTGACCCAGATAAAAACATATTATCCGGCAGGGGATAGAATTTCGGTACAGCATATGACACGCGAGTGCGTCTTTATCAATGAGCAATGTTTATTAAGTAATCAACACAACATTAGTTAAGCAGCCTATTTCTAATACGTTTACGGTTTCTGAACAATAGCCTATGTTAATCTAATGTCATTGATGTGCACATCACTTTTTATAATAAGCCTGTCCTGCAGACTCAACTTGTTTATGCTATGGTAGCCTACAAGTTACTGTATCATAAACTAAGTTTACAGATTTGGTCATCTGCAAATTTTGAACATTAAACTTTTACTTATGGTTTGTGTACTGGCGATCAACATCAGTTTCTTGCCTTGCATATTTAGCTGACACTATGTAGCTGGCCATATCCTCATAGGGGCTTTACCAAACAAACTGTGTGCAGTAATCTACGCAACATATGCACGTTTCTCTCATACGCCTGTTTCCCCGACCCTCTCTATTATAAAAAGTGATGTTGAAAACTATTTTATTCAAGGAGGCTTTTAGTCAGACTGTAGGGTGGTGAGGCTGGTCTGACATGTATTTCTGTTTGTTTATGTGCATTTGTTTGGTTATTTATTTGTGTCGTGCTGTCTTGTATTTACTATTGCTGTGTATTCCCTTACAGTTTTGAAGCACTTTGTGATTTTTATCTGTGAAATGTGCTATATAAATACATTTCACTTACTTGCTTACTCTCCCTTTTTTAGCCAATACATATCAGTCAACTTTGAAAGGCTTCCTACTTCTCCGTGTAGACATGGCTAATTCCAAAAACAACTAGAAATACTTGGTTTTCATGGAATGTGCCCTTTAAACCTCAACAGACAGAACTGGAAGAACAAAATAGGCTGGCCCCAGTGCTTACAATGAACTGTATTTTTCTCTTTTTTTCTTTTTTAATAAACTTCTCAACTCCTCAACTCAAAAGAATGCATTTCAGAAAATAGCTGTCATGTTTCTATCTCTCTTTCCCTCCCTCTCTCTCTCCCTCTCTCTCTCTCTTTATCTCTCTTTCCCTCTTTCCCTCTCTCTCTCTCTCTCTCTCTCTTTCTCCCTCTCTTTCCCTCCCTGTCTCTCTCTCTGTCTCTCTGGTGACATGTAAAGCGTCAGTTGTCCTCCCAAAACCGTCCCTCAATGTCATTTCTCTCTCCACTCAGTAATTCGCAGCATCGTTGCCGACACTGTCAGCATTTATCAGCCACTCACGGCCCTTAGCAACCGCCACCCCCCCTCCTCTTCTCCCCACTTGCCCCCCATATCCCTACCCTCCTGCCGCACAGACGTTCTTCCCTGCCACCCGTGTCGCTTCCGGGACGGAGACCCCGTGGCGCGCGCACCTGACAGATAGAGAGCTGATGCGTTACAAGTGGGGGTCAGAGGACTGTATCCGAGCCGTCTGGCAGCGTACACTAATATCCCCATGCTGAGCAGTGTGGTGCTATTGAGCGCGACCGAGCGCGCCCGTCTCGCTCCGCTGCACCCAATGAGCCGAACCAACTGAAATGATGGCCAGTGCTACGGCAGGGGAAAGGTAGAGAGAACGGAGGGAGGAGAGGATAAAAGGAAAGAGAGATAGTGAGATAGAAAGAGAGAGAGAGTGTGTGTGTGCGCCTTATGTGTACAAATACAGTACACAATATTTTTCCCTGGTAAAAACATTTAAGATCAAGGTTTTTTTACCTACAAAACCAGGACGCACTGAAAGACAGATAGCTTGCGGCCCCTGAGTTGAAAGAGTCTTGGCTACTCTCACAGGCAGGGTTGGGTAGGTTACTTCTTAAATGTAATCCGTTATAGTTGCTAGTTACCAGACAAAAATTATAGTCCGTAACGTAATTACAATTTTTTTTAACAATTATTACTTTCAATTACTTTTAGATTACTTTTCGCCTAACCATTGTTCTTTGAAATGCCATCCAAAGTAATTTACTGCGTCGGCACGCCAAATCGTTCTATTTTTGTGACCGTTTATGTTGCTCAGGAGATCAGATTAAAGTAGGACTTTCAATTATTGATTGACGTGAAAGCTTCAAAATAGAAGAACCGATTAATGCATTTTTTATGCATTTTTCATCTGCAAAATTCCCTCTTAAATTTTAAAGTAGTCCTAGAAGTAATAATATAATTTTTAAAACATACCTGTAATCTGATTCCATAGCTGTAATGGATTACAGTTACTGTTTTATTGTAATCAGTTACTTCCCAATCCTGTTCACAGGCCACTTATCAGAGTGCATACATGTAGATTGTGCAGTACAGAAAGCCTTACTTAAATTGATGCTGTCAACACCAATGTTGGTCAGCCCTTACTGTAACTGCTCACTTAACATTGAACGCACTTCCTCCGCCTGGGCATTTATCTTAAGAGCACGCGCTGATTTTCAAAGCACTTTTCAGACATTCAAAATAATTTTCCCTCAGACATGAAAAGCAGAATAGCACACCGCGTTGCTATATCATTAGCTCTGGACATATGGACTGCATTGAAAGGGCTTGAAAGAGTGTGTGTATAGATGCAGCAATAACCGTAGCCAGTAAGAGGGGAAAGTCTGTGCACCCAGTGGTGATGCAATGTTTAAAGAGAAAAAAAGAAAGGAAGAAATAAAGCTCTGCGGCTTCCGTTTGTACGCAGAGAAAAGATTATGGCTCGACGCAATGGCATGAATTATGCATGGGCCTTGGGCCGCAGAGTGGCATGTGCAGCCCCTCGGCTCATCCCGACTTGAAGAATGCACCCAGAGAGCCTCGCTCAGAGTGCACGCGCGCGCACACGCACACGCACACGCACACACACACACGCAGACAGGCAGTCGTGCATGCGCGGCCAAACGAAGCAAACAGCCGCATTTTAAAACCCAAACGAGATGCAGCGATTTGAGAACAGTCCAATCAAAGCAGTGGCTGAGGCATGACAAGCATCTAGCGGCAGGCCCTTCACAGCATAATAGCACGGCGCCGTGGCGCTAAGCCCGCACACATTAAAATAAATAATAACAACTTTACATTCTCTCTACCACTGCTAATGTAAACTTTGTTTGGATGTGGTTTAGGTGGATTGGTCGGCAGAGCATTGGAGTGACGAGACGTTGCATAGCGGCGGTAATCGCACTGGCATGTGTGCATCGGTCACTGAGTTAGCTGCTGCACAAATGTCCAGATTCTCACCACTGAGAGTGTGATGGAGGGTGTGGCACATGACGCATACAGTATAGCCATCTACCTCTCCGGGGGTACATGACACATATACCCACCTCTCCAGGTGGTGAATGTAAACGGCAGTCCTTCTCTGCATACCATAAGCTAAGCTAAGAGATCGGTGCTCTGGCTCTGGACTAGCCCTGGCTATTAATAAATAAAAAATATGCTTGTATTTGTCCTCCCTGACCCCTTGCAGCCCTGCTATTGTGTCAGTCGGGCTTATTAGTGCTGGCAAATGACCCCAAGCATACACACCTTTTTACCCAGAACCAACCTATGCCCGCCCACACACACACACACACACACACACACACACACACACACATATGCAGTTTGCCCTGCTGTAGCTGAACAAAAGCCCGGAGGCCTGAGTTCTGAATGTTGCTGCAACCATCGCTTTTCCATCACGCATCACCACAATCTCCGGAAAACCCTGAAAAGCCTCCCCCAGATTTATCACTCTCTGAAACATTGCAGTTTTCTCATTCCAGCTGAAATGCCCTGTGTTTTATGCCTGCGGTTATGAGGTGGTGATAAAGGAGTGTGTGTGTGTGTGTGTGTGTGTGTGAAGTGAAAACGGCGGAAACAAGCCTGCACTGTGTTTTGTTTTATTCTCCCCCCGTTACCTCCGTCGCGTCCCGGTGACCCTGGGCACTTTGCAAGCCCGGCCGGTGTTGATTTTAGGCCGCAATCAATTAATTTTTATCACAATGGGCAACGTGGGGAGCGGTATGAGAGGGCGTGGGGGAGGAGGGGTGGTGCTGGTAGGAAGGGGGGAGGGGGGGCTGGGATCTGTGTGCTAATTGATTGGCAGGTATTTGCATATACAGTACGCGACAAAATGTCAGGGCCGGCCTTGACTGTGACCTGTGAGGACTGTTGGCAAAACAAACTGATGAAGGCAATTTATCATGTGGGCTCTCGCTCCACCGAGCAGGAGACCCCCGCCTGCTATTGTTGGCGTCGTCAGTCACCTGTCACGCCACGGTGGGATAGGCGGGGGCAGGGGGGAGGGAGGGAGGGGAGGGGAGGCAGCCGGAGATAGACGAACAATAGCAGAGATTCAGACGGAAGCGCAACAAATGACGGTTGAAGTTCCCCGTCCTGGTTAGCTACAGTATGCTATCAGTTTAATTATGTCTGGAAGAACACATTCATCCGTCTGTATCGTGTATGATCAATTGTGATGCAGCATCATTGGTTGATTGTGTTGCTGGGTGACGAAGGAGGCCCATGACACCAATAGGTTGTTATCATGTTAAACAGATGTATTTATTGTATGTGGGCAGTATAGTGGTTAGGGTGTTTGACTTCCACCCTAAATGTTGTGCCTGTGGGCATCCTTGAGCAGATGACTCACCCCTCCCCTTTAATACTTGTAACTGAATCAATGTTAAGTCGTTTTGGATAAAGGTGTCTGCTATATAATCTAACAGCAATCATATTATTAACCTACTGTATGTCGAGTTTGCCTGTTTAAACCTATCCTGCCCAAGGAGACCCCTCAGGTGTTTCAACAGCACTCAGAACAAGCTCAGTCCCAAGGACATTTCAAAGCAGACCTGTCTGTATTTCCACCTTGTTCACAAACGATCATGCGAACACGTTCCTTGTGTTTCCCTTTCTCTCCTTGGGTCTCATGTGCTAGTCCTGTCTACTGTAATGAATAGTGTGGAAATGTCTAGTTGAATGTGGAACAGCGAAGGTGGTATATAAACGGCGACATTGTTACTAACAACTCGCTCCAAGCCGATGAAAACAAAAATCCCCTTGTGTGGAACCTCTTCTTGTAAAGTAAACACTCGGTTATTATCACCATAATTATACCCAACTACAATTCCCAAGGCACGCATCCGCAGATCTATAGTTAAGGGGCTAAAGGGAGCCAATGTAGCTAATTAAATATTGCAGTGGACTCACTGTGAATATTGGCTTCAACTTCTGGAAGATGTTTTTGTTGTTTTTTGTGTGTGTTGTGTGTGTGTGTTGGGGGGGGTGCTCAGAGGTTGATTGGGGATGACACAACCTCTGCAAGGATTTCACAATGCCTTGGACTATTAAATCAGCTGTCTGGTTGAACAGCTACGCAACACTCACAAGCACTGACTATTGATAGTCTTCTGCAGAACTGCAAGCAGGATAATGGTCACCATTACATATCAATGCGTTGTCTTCATGCTCCTAGATGTGTTTGTGAGTGTGCATGTGTGTGTGTGTGTGTGATTTGCCCATTTTTCGCGATATGGACCGTTGGCGCGATGATCGTATTCCTCAAGGGAAGATGACAGTTGCTCAGAATTTCAACTAAAGTCTTAAAAGTGTTCCCATCTTTCTTCATATAGGTCAGAAGGCCTGGCAGTGATTCATATGAGCTGTCCTCATGGGATGGAAATTAAATTAATTAGCAGGCTGCATCGATGCCACTGTTGACTCATTGATATTAAATATTGTATATTTCTGATATATTTATTAAAGTTGAGAGGAAGAGAGGTTGGGATTAATATTCCTCAAGAAGCACAGTCATTACTGAGAAGTGCTGTATACTCAAGAGCAACTCTGCTCTGGAGCAATTTTATTAAGTTAATTAAGACTGTTTTAAATGAAAGGTCGGTAGTGTTTTAATGCTCTGACATCGATAAAGAATTCACTCACCACCCCATTCTCATACTAGGATACTCAGTGGCCTGCTAATACTGTCTTGTTTCCTCTGCTGTGTGTCCATCTACAGTAGTTTTCTGTGATCGACTCAGTGGCCTGCTAATAATGTCTTGTTTCCTCTGCTGTGTGTCCCATCTAGCTTTCTGTGATCGACTCAGTGGCCTGCTAATACTGTCTTGTTTCCTCTGCTGTGTGTCCCATCTAACTTTCTGTGATCGACTCAGTGGCCTACTAATACTGTCTGGTTTCCTCTGCTGTGTGTCCCATCTAACTTTCTGTGATCGACTCAGTGGCCTGCTAATACTGTCTGGTTGTTTCTGCTGTATAGCTTCTCTGATCGCCATCCAAACTCCCTAAAAACTGAAGCCAGGTCCCCAAGCTGTGGAGACAATACGGCCTTGAGCGTAACTATCAACACACTGTGAGGGTGGGGGTGTTGTAGGGGTGGTGGTTGTGGGCGTGATAGCGCTGAACACAAAGTAAAGAAGAACCAACAAAAATCCATAAACGCTTCACACAGCGATACATCCTACATGTTTGCCTGGGGTTTCCCTTTTCCCTGTGGCTGTTGTTGCATTGCAGACATGGGACATTTTATATAACATAACATAATGAATGTAACCAAAATGTTAACATAACCCAAAGACGACGTAGGCCACAAGAGTGTCTTTCCTCACAATACCCAGAGCCAATGTTTTCAATGGAGGTAATTGGGAAGCTGAAGTCATTAGTTTGATCTGCTTTCAACTGGTACTCCAGTACACAAAACATTTTAGAAATAGAGGACACGGGTTACTGTGGTAGAGTGTGCTTTAATGACATCTTTGTATATGTAGTAAGAGTAAGAAGTGTGGCAATTAAAACACACTATACCATTCACTCTCACATACTGTATCTATATGTATATATGTAACAGTCCTACTACTGTCCAGAGCCATGTAAAGAGAGTCACGTCATCTCCGTTCACTCGAATGGACCGGTTTTTCCCAGCAATGGCGGATTGTGGAACCTTAAAATAGTTCCCGGAAGTTAGCCGCAAATACTAAAAGCACCATATAAATTATATTGTAAATGTAAATCTGTGCATTTATTACTAATTACCAAAAAATGTTGTTATATATCTGTATATATCGATTCAAATTGCCCACTTGTGACAAAGCTTGACTAGAGTGTTGGTGTAAAATAAACGTTTTAATTACAAAGAGTAAAATAAAGACAGAATACAG
>JAOEGT010114188.1:0-12281 GCA_025447795.1 Speoplatyrhinus poulsoni | reverse complement strand
GTTTGGGGTCCCTTGCTGGAGCTGCTGCCCCCGCGACCCGACTCTGGATAAGCGGATGAAGATGGATGGATGGATGGTATTTATAAAACCGTAGCAGCACAAACGAAAATGTCAACGGCATAAACTGGCACAAACTAAGCACAAATTATCAAGCCTATTTTGAGTTATTTTGGAGCAGGTGGGGGGGGGGGGCTGAGTGACGTCATCTCCTAAAATTAAATGTCTAATATTTATAAAACCGCAGCAGCACAAACGAAAATTTCAATAGCACAAACCAGCACTAACGATCAAGCCTATTTGGACTCATTTTGGAGCAGCTGGGGAAAGGGGGGGGGGGGGCGGCTGAGTGATGTCATTGCCTAAAATTAAATGTCTTCATATTTTTTTAACTGAAGCAGCACAATACAGGCTAGAACTATTTCACTTAATTAATCCACGATATATACTCTGAGTTTCAGTTTGTCAATTTAGCTATTGACATTTCTTGACTTTTATATTATATAATATTCTAATTTATTGATATGCACTTGTTACTGAACACCTGTTCTTGCCTTAAGGTTATTTGTAAGGTTATTTGTGTCTTGTGCAAATGTTAATATCTAGATCATGTGTGCTGCAAATAAATAGTAATACTGTACATGAATGGGTAGCTGGCAGAATGATTACTTCAAAAAAGAAATGCCCCAAACATTATTGGACAAAGAAAACATGGAATACACCTTACAGCTACAAAATAGAGGCTTTCCAGGAAGTTTCCAGCTGCCGCACACAAGCATGTCATTGTGTCACGACAAAGCTTTCTTTAAAGGTTTAACCGATCATTTTCAAAACTGAAATTGAATGCAGCATTTAGTAGTAGTCCTTTTTGTGGACACAGCAGGCGCAAGCGTTAAGTGAAACCCTGGCAGAGTCAGTGCTGTTCTTCACTTCTGAGCTACATTCCACCCACGAAGACGAGCTTCACTCTGCTACTATGCCTTGTAACCATGTGTGTTCACCATGAATAATAATATGCACTAGCATGTTGAATACACATTTCAGCAACACTGTAAGAACCCCCAAACTAGATAGATAGGTAAAGAGGTAGGTTTGCCTGAGTACTATAAGAGGTGACGAGCGGGGGACAGTGAGATTAGCGAGCTAGGGAGGTATGAATGAGTTGCTGTATAGAGATAAAGTGGAGAAATAGAGTGGAAGTTGGTAAAAGTGGAGAAATGACAGGGAGGAAGGAAGGTAAACTGTTGGGGAGGTGGGCGCTGAAGGTTCCTGTGCAGTGAAACATGGATACAACAGCATTTCTACCGAGCCGGGCTAATGGCATCTCCCCCTGCCCTTGTGTAACTTGTTTTCATTCCTCATTCTGGTGTGGCATTGACTGGACGCACTGGACGCTTGTCACAAGCCAACTGCTGTGGTTCACATCAAATCTCAGGTGAATAATGAAGTAATTAACAAACATATTTTACTCTGTATTGATAACAGAGGTTGGCTTGGTTAGGGTTTAAAAAACCCACAAATACCAAGAAATGTGTGGATATTTGTTTTCAGTGTTGAATACAGTACTATTGTTAATGAGCAATTGTAACATCTGTAAGGAAGGGTACATAGACTGCTGGTGGGTGTCTGTCTCGAGAGAACGATATCCACGCGGGCCGCCGTATACACATGCACACTTCCCGGCTGTGGCCACTCATACGTGAAGTTACATTTAAATTGATTCACACGTCTTGGTTGGGAATACGTCCATGTTTGGTGTTATGGGAAATTGTATGTTTGGGACTGTGCCACAGTGTGTTTGCAGGCAGGGAGGCTGATTGGACGCATGTCAAAAATATCACATGGCATTCAAACTCATTTCCTGTCAAATAACAATGTGAAGCTTTTGCCCAAACTAATATTCTTTCCTCGTATGTATGTATGTGTGAGTGTGTACTGATTTACAGTACCTGGATCCGGTGTATCCTAAAGGGCGTATTAAGAATGTCGGAACTGTAAAAATGCACAGATGGGAACACACATTGTAATGTTTCTGTACACACGCAGGCGCACCGTCACCCATGCATGCCTAGCTACATGGCTACCTTTCAGACACAAGGAAGTGCACGCAGATAAACATCTACCCCTGTCATGTGCGCAGTGTAGCGGCAATGCACAATATGTCTTCCTTCAAGTATCGTAGAGCAATTCCCCTGGTCAACAGCATGTGAAGACCCCAAGGAAGGGCATTGTACTAGATTCTATACACGGTTATTTGCTGATCTGGCAAAGCTGAGGTCACTGTCACAGAATTGTTTTGCTTATTCATTTTTGGAGTCACATGCACCTGGGTTTGCTCTCAAATACCCATACACACACATTCACATGAACACAGCTTACAGATCACCATTAGCATGAACATAGAGATGCTCACACATACAAACCCACAAGCAATACACTGAGAACTCCAGAGAAAACATACTAATTTCTGCCTATTATTATGGTGGTGTGGGCACGTGTTGCTAAGGGGCGGGGGTTCACACTATTTCTTATTAGCATTGATTTTTCAAAGGTAACAGCTGGCAGCAATCATAGTGTACGGAGGTGTTTTAAGAACTGACGAATGCCACATTGATCTAGCTTGATTCTCCTATACAGAGTTTCATACAGAAGCCTCTGCAGACAGGAGCATTAATAAAGATGTTATTGGATGAATTCATCTATAAAGTTGCTTGCTCTGGTCCAACCCAGGTGGGGCTCACCTGCTCTTAGCTGTAGCTGTTCTGCGTTATGTTCTAGATGAGATAGAGTGATTCAAAATGTACTCATCTGAACACGGTCTGCAGAAATGTCTCTGTGCCTGTTACAGACTACCTCTTCACTTCAATCCTCGTTCATGTCCATGTAGCTTAGCGCTACTCTCAAACGTGTCTTTCACATTGCCGTTGCTCGGTAGCTCCTATCTGCCTCTGCCCCCTGGTCTCAACTGCAGTTTCTCAATCTGTGACACTTTCTAACTCCACACCGGCCACCGGTTCACTACAACCGCCAGTCCTTCCTTGAGGAACCAATCAATATGATTTCCCTTCAACAGACACTTCTCTACATTCAAAACTTCACCAAAGCTGACCTACAGCAAACGTGACATATCTCAGCTGACGCACAAGGTGGGGGTTAGTTCGTGCCCCTCTAATTCGATTCCCCATCTTTCCAACAACGCACGCATCAGGTATGATGAAGGGCGCCCATTACCCCAGGTGACGGTCTCCACAGAGCTCTCGCTCGTCGGAGGGCCGCCGTCACGCTCTGCCGCCTCAGCACATTTGTTTGTCCGACCAGGTTCAGCTTTTCTGCAGAGCTACGCTCTTGTACAAACAATAGTCTTTACGTTTTGATCGGTGTTGGTGCAACAATACACACACATATTCCATTTTGTCGCTCTGCTCCTGGCTGGCTGTTCAAGGCTCTGCTCTCTCCTTCGCTCTGATCCTACTCCTCCTCCGCCATACTGTACTTCTCTTCTGTCACTTCTCCATGTCTGCCTCTCTCTCCCCTCCATCATCGCACTCTCTGGAGCTGCCTGGAGAGAGGCTGCCTTTTAAATGGCCCACTCAGTGCAGCAAAATGACTCGCTTATCATCAAGGTCTATTCCCGGCGTGGTCGTTACAAACACGGGCGCAAAATATCTCTCCTCCCACACACACAAAAGAGACGTATGCAAGCTAACTGGCTTGCATTCTTGGTGTAAATTGTTGTCGTATGTTCTACCAACCCCCTCCAATAGGGACAGATGGATTCACACCGTTTTGACAATTCTATCTGCAGTAATCAAATACTGGAACATTGATGTGTATGAGGCCACGTGATGTAATTTCATGCTCCTTTTCACTTGTTGACAGAGTTCATTGACTTTTCAATGCAATATAGTGGACAAGCTTAGGTAAAAATAACATAGATTATGTGGAATAGCACCATCATACAACGACCCCCAGATAACGGTCGGTTTTCAGTGACTGTAAATTTAACAAGCCACTGCCCAACCCACCCCGACTAGCTGTGTTGACGTGAGGCTACGACTGCTTTACTGCTAGTACTCAAACGCGCTTTGAACATAATTTTATGGGTTTTGGACCACATAGGGCTTATTTTCAGCAGTGTTTTCAAGATGTTAATATTGCACATGAATTTTGCCTCGCTGTCCAGACTACAGTAAAGGATACGGGAGGCAGAATGTAGTTCTTTGTTGTTCGTTTCAACCACATAAACACAGCAGTATCTTACCATAATTTCCCGGCTATTAACCGCGGTTAATACATTGATTTTGCCACCTGTTAGCAGCTCTGCGGCTAATACTCGGGTGTGGCCTATAAACAGGGTAAAAAATTTTTTTCTCTTATTGGGCTATTTTTATTAATACTTTTAAGGTAATCCATCGATTTTAATTATACATCCCAAACTATATTTTTTTGTTATGGTAGTAGGACAATCTGACATGGTACAGGGATTTTCACATGGGAAGTGGCATCCCGCTCTCCATCTTGCCCGCCTCTCATGTGAAAGGCAAATATACTGCAGTCACAGAAGCGATGCGTCTAGTTTTGACCAACCTGTATACGCCTGATTCTCCACCTCTTTTCCTTTTATGGCAAATACAGACCAGGGAGCTAACAGTCCACGTTAAAAGGCCAAGCATGTGTCCCTTCGACATTGCTAATTCCAAAAACAACTAGAAATACTTGGTTTTCATGGAATGGGTCCTTTAATGCTTGTGCTTAAAGAGTAAATACACAGTTGCAGGAAGCAGAGTGCTGCCCATGCCTGTGCTGGAAGCAAAGGTAAGTTATACACTTGTTGTCTTTCATTTTGAGAACGAGCAAAAAAAAAATAGTAAATGGCTGTCGTATTTCAGTATATAAGTGCAGAATTACATCGGAAGAGAGATGTGAATGTGTCATGGAATAACAGAGGGAACTGGAATTGCTTTTGCCGTCTTCCTCAAATGTTTTGCTTTGCTGGTAAAAAGGTGTTATTTAAATCCTAATGACAGGCAGCGCACACCAGCATATATGTTCTTGGTGAACAATGTGTCTCCCTTGCTGCACTGTAATTCCTATATTCAACACTGCTGGAGAGGACCAGTCCAGTGCAATGACCTCACTCTAAATTTCTCATCACCTTTCACCCCCCACCAGGACGACAGACAGAATGGCTGGTAATGATGATTGGCATGCGTGAAAGTACATTGTATGTTGTGTGTACACACAAATTGGTGGGACAACATTTAAATACAATGAATTTGAATATACTGCTTTTCTCACACGCTTTCTCACGTGCATGCGCATAAACACAGAGCTACGTAAAGAACTTGGATTGACCCTCTTCATTACACTGCAGTCAGGAGCAAGGGTCTTAAATCACTATAATCTGTCTCCCAATGCCTGCTCCTCAGCTGTCCTCTCACTTCCCTCCCCTCAATCTCTCCCAATGTGTCCATGTCAAAATTGTCCTGCATGGAATATCTTCAAAAGTGCACTTCCTGTAATACTTCCCCAACTGGGAGTTTTTTGTCTGTAATTCCTGCTGGCCCATAAGTGGCATTCACTTTCCCTTTCTTTAAAATGGCGGAGGTATTCTTAGCTTTTAAACATTCCTATCAATTAGCATTGGTCCGGGGGAATGCTTACGGCAGCAGAACTGCAACTCGGTGATTCAACCTGTCATATTTTTTTTTATATATATATATATATATACATATATACACACACACACACACACACACACACACGCACACGCACACACACTCTGTGTGTGTGTTGGTGATCCCTGGGCACATTCTATGCCAGTAGACCCAATTAGTTAGAGGTGGAACTTATAGTGTAGACATGGAATTATAGCAGAGAAATAAAGAGTAGTACATGTGGTGAAATCTCCAATGAGAGGTCTGCCATTATGAATGTGCTCCCTCATACAACTGATGAGATCTGTCAAGATCATGTGATTATTTGATGCTGCACTTACACTTAATGACGTAACCATGTCAGATATAACACTTAACCACAGTGACTTGCACTGAATACAGTTACTATGTTGGGGAGCAGGTAACACAATGCTTCGCAGTACTCCTGTAAATCTAAGCCAGATTGCCCCAAAACTAACAATTGTTTTTTAATAGATCAGGTTTGGGAAGACACTACAAGTTCAAGGTTGCCAAGATGCACTGCAGATTAGACATAATTAATGTGTACATTTCTGTATGCATTGTTGTGCACGTCGTTTATACTCGACATCCCCCAAGGCTCTCTTATCTGGTCGACCAAACTGTGTTGCCTGCTTGATGCCCACATCCCTACACTCGAAGAAGCAGCCATTGTTGAGAAGGTCACTTCACAGAAAATAAATGAAAATGGTTTCATAAGAGAAAGTCCAAGGGTTCTGACCTGTGCTCCAGTCAGAAGCTGCTGACTCCAGCTATTGACCAAGTAGAATACAGTGTGGCCTCCACAGATACTATTCAGGTCACATGAATAGGGAGAGTTGCCCCTGCCATTGTCACCATGTCAAGAAGTTATTCTAAGTTAAGTTGCCAGCCTCATGGAGGGCTGCCTATTTAATGTCAAATCAGGGATTTCAGCATAAAGAATGCATTTGCAGATGGCAAACCGGACGTTGTCTTTTCTTCTACTTGTTTTACAGCTACAATCTAAACAAGCATTGTCATGTAAATAAGGTCCCATGTGCTGTCAATAAGCTTTTGGTTTGGTTTCAAATAAATAACCAACCAAAATGACCTAAACTTAACGTTTAGGTCAGGTTAATCTTGTAGCATTAAAATGCATGTAAGTATATGTAAAAACCAAACAGACTTCGGTTTCAATTAACCCACTGAATGACAACGTAATTGAATGTAACATGAACACATCATTCTTTAAGTGTTATAATGCTCTAGAAATAATCTGTATGTATAAGATATTAATGACAGTCACAGATTTACAGAAGGTCAAGGCAAAATTAATTAAGTGGAGCTTGTTGATAACCCTGGTTTTGGTCTTACAAATAAGCCAGTAATGAGTAGACCTTGAGATCAAGAATGGGCAGTGTTGACAGAGAGCTATGCACATGAGTCAAGAGAGCTTTCGGTACAGATTGAATGGTTGGATTTACACTGTGCTGATATTACAGTACCATGATACATGTGTGTCACTTTGAAATGTGGGTGAGCCTCAATATAACATTTATTCATGAGAAATACAAAGGGCAGTCAAAGGGCATTTATGTGATTTTGTAATTTAGGTGTTCTGTATACCGTTGTGTATACTATGTAGGGAACACAGACACACGTCTCTACCCCTCCTCATAAAGGCTTGAATCTTGGGGTCTGACAGGTCCCTGTCTGATGGAGCACAGCTCTGTCAAAAAGGAGAACACTCCCCTTTTTTCCTATGGACCACATCACATGGGGAAGCCATCTTGTATTCATAACAACAAAATGTTTTAGAATTTCCTGATAAGCAAAGACAACACCATGGTTCCTCCTTCCCAGGACAAAGCAACACAAAGATGCTTTGATGACAGCGACCCCTGCAGAGAGTAGATGGAGGCCAGACCTCAAAATCCCTCCACACCTCACAGGCATAGGACATTATAAAAATACATTGTTACAAGGGGGATCAAACCATTATGTCATGTTTTGTGTCCATAAATGACAAATTCACATGATTTTTAATCTGATTCATAAGCAGTTAAGAGGCTGCAATTAGTATAGCCTTCCACCAGTAGGTGTGAAAGTCATTTAAATTATGTGTTCCCCCGCTATGGTAGAGAGAGTGACTGTCTCTGTATGTAGTCTACCTACCTTAAATGTTCTCTTAATTATTATAATATATATACTATAACTAAGGGTGCAGCTAAGGGCAATGAATATTACAAATATGTTATATGTGATATATGTCTTTTTTTATAGATGTATTACACGTGTGTTCATTTGTTTGACTGCAATGCTATTAGAATTTAGACACCAAGAGCATGTAGAATTTCCCTGCAAAAGAATGTTATCAGACACTATTTCTGAGCTTCTAACCTCTGAGAGAATAAAGCTCTCTTTGTTGAAGTCCAGCTAGCGGCTAACCACGCGCGACGTGGCCAACGCTACCACGTCCAGCAGGCCATACCAATCTTGCAGAGCCCCCACACACCAACAAAAGTGTGTGTGGGGATGGGGGGGAAGGGGGGGGGGGCAGCTACATGGAACCATCCGGCTCCTATGCTGGCCAACTGACCCACGTGGGCCAGGACAAGCAGGCATCTGAAACTGTGAACATGTGAGCCTTGCACACAAATATATCCATATTGGTTGTATGTGCTGTTTAGCATAAGTATTTCCTTATTGGTGGCCACACCCTAGTGAGCCATGATAGGATTTTCCTTATAAAGGGGCCGAATTAACTATGCGGATATTCCAGTAGATTTTAGTGTTTGTTTGTATGTATAATATGACTATACATTAAAATAAATTCTAGTGTGTGTGGGAGTGTGTCTAAATAAACTATCTTTGCATACGGGATGTGTTATTTATTCATGGAACACCAGACTATACAATCAATCCTCTTAAAACATCTCACGGCTACAGAACATACACTAGATAGACATAGATGATTTTGATGCTAAATTATTATATAATAAGTATTCTGATAACTTAATATTACAAATATAGCTTAGCTAACTAAGGGTAAGCTATAATGAAGCCTCTGTTATGCCTCCAAATACCAGTGGTGCCTCGACGAAAACATCGAAATTCATACATCCCAAATGTATTCATATTTGAGACGTAATAACATTCTGAACCATAAGTATCCACAACCCACTACAACTAAAACTTGCACCTCTATCCTGAGTAAAGCCCTTGAAATATGTTTTGTTTTAGATCCATCCATCCATCCATCTTCATCAGCTTATCTGGAGTCGGGTCGCGGGGACAGCAGCTCCAGCAGCTCCAGCAGCTCTAGCAGGGAACTCCAAACTTCCCTTTCCCGAGCCAAATTAGCAAGCTCTGACTGGGGGATCCCGATCCCGCTTTGTTTTATTATTTCAAACAAAAAGTGTAAAGCTTTGAAATTGTAATTTTGCTGTACATAATGTAGTGCCATAACACACACATGTACTGTACACAAACACATGCTCTCTCTCGCACACACACACAATACAGGGTCTAGTATATCTGTTCTTACTGTCACACAGTATTTCACTGGGGAGGTAAAGAGAAGGCTTTGGAGGAGTAGTTGGCGCTGGTGCCAACCACCCAGGCTCTCTGACAGAATTACCTCTCCACTCAATTCAATTAGATGGCTATAGTCACTGTGCACCTTCAGGGTCTCCATAATCGGAACAGATGGGTCTAAGAGACACCCACAATGTTATCAACTCTGGGAGATGAGAATGATGCTCATCGGAGCAAAAAGGTCTTTCTCAATGTAAACACACTTAATTGTATACAGCAATATGTTGTTATTGTGAACTAGTTATGATTTTAATTTTATTAGAAAAAAGACACCAAATAAACACCAACTTTACTACACATAAACTCTATTTTCAAATATACATTATAGACCAATATAATAGTTCATGTTTTATTTTAATCTCTTTACAAACTATAATCAATGTAAAATATAGAAAAATAAAATGTTTAACCATGTGACACTGAGCATGGCCAATTATTGAACTAGAAAAAGCAGGCAAATTATTTACATTTCCTATGGTCAAAGTTCAACACTGTTGACTTCAGACCCACAATTTAATATTAGATATATTTTCACCTAATAGAAAAACCTATTTAGAGTCTGGCATGACACTAAAAACAACTTCTGATGATCATAAACGTTACACTTGTGAAGTGGCAATGTACTTTCACGCAGTGAACAGTAAACCAAGGAGCTTATTATGCAATGCAATGCCTTAAAGGTATAGTAAGTTATTCAAGCGAAAGATCAAAACAAAAACACCTCTCCGTTCAATGCCATAGGGTGCTCCCTCAGAAGCTCCGTGTCAGGAGTAGTGAACTCAAGTGCAGACTTGGCGCATAAGGACACGAGACAGGGAGTCACGGCTAAAGAAACTTTATTAAAGCCATGCAGACTGAGATCAGAGCTGGGTAGGACCTGGACGAAAGCAGGACAGACAGAAGACGGGCTGGTGCTGAACAGGCGGGAGGGTGGATTACTCCACAGAACAGGCAGAGCAGGACTGACACCGGACGGACGGACGGACGACAGGGTCAGATCAGGGCAGGCCACACGTCGGTTTAATGATCTGGCAGAGAAGTGTGGGAGCGCTGGCCTTATATATGCGGTTGGTTGCAGATGGAGCACAGACAGGTGTCTCTGCCCACCTGTTTCTCCTCTACAGTAATCATGGGAGGGAGAGAGAAAGAGAGAACCAGGCTATGCCCGCACTGCATGCGTAACACTCTGGCCCACACACTGGAAACACATAGCGAAGGCTAGGGTATTGTTGTTGTGTGTGTTGTGTCAGAATTAAGTCATTAGAGTAAATGACTCAGCCCTAGAATTAGCCATTGTGCTAAAGGGCTTGTCTTGCTGTCAAGTTTCACTTAAGAAAGTGCCAGCTGCACCTATCCTCAAGTGAAGTTGCCATTTCTTTGACTGCTAAGCAACTCACTCTATATTTTATGTCAACTTTGGAGTCCACCGTTGTGTGGCTCATGCACAATGGATGAGACCACATCTGTGTCATTTCGTGATGCATTTTTAAAAGTGCCGACGCATTTCTCCTTTAGGCAAATGTCGCGCAGTGTCCTCGCGACATGGAATGCAGCCAGCACTCACTCTAATATCAACCCCTTCTTTTTCCACATTTCACAAACCCCATTAAAAAGTATGAATTCCATGACTTCTGTAAAATGTGGGTGTAGCTGACAGATTGGGGGGGGAGGGGGGGGCTTTCCCTGCTGAGATTAAAGGTGGCACCAGGGTGTCTATCACTGGGACATGCAATGCCATAGATCAAAGGTAAATATTCTGAATAAAACAGTGTATTCAGCCAAGATGAGAGCGTTCAAAGGATTCAAAAGCAAGCATGTCGGGAATGCGATACGAGCGCTATCCAGCTTTTCGTCTTTACCTAAAATTATCCAATATAGGCCTAATGTAATATTTTACAGTAAGTAATTTGAAGTAATTAAACATTACCTGTAAATATTTTTTATTTGCGTTTCTTTTTTTGTGTTTGCGTGTAAGTGACAAACTGAAGTGAACTGCTCAGAAGTTTGTTTGTATGTATTTGAATGATATGTATATTTATACTGTATATTTCTATATATGTCTCTTGTGATCAAAGCATCTATTCTCTGCCATTGGGGGATGCAGGCTAGACCATCTATAGCTACTTAGCTCCTCATAATGTCCTGGGGTCCCCTTGCAGCTACCGATAACACTGCAGATTATATGCGTCTCTGGAGAGCCACTTTCAAGTTATTCAAAATCAGTAATCTCTCATCTGAAGGCCATGCCACATCTGGAGCAGGTAACAATGATATGCAAACTAGAGGCGGCGCTAGGAAGGGGGGCTTAAGCACCCCTAAGAAAGGCCATAGCACCCCCGTAACACTGCCAAGCAATATCTTCGCAGCACTGCCAATAAAACAACTTCACAATGTTTATCACTGAAGACATTTATTGGCTAGCACACCCACAACATATAGCCGATGTGATTGGCTAATGATTAGTTTATATATTCTATGACTATTCTGTGAATTATTCTTCATTCCATGTGCTGTGCACTGTGGAGCTGGTGTAGAACATCCACAGCACTGTTATGGACTTGGAGATGTATGATATGAAAGGCTCAAACTGTAGCAGTTTGTTTTGTCTCATCTCATGTTTAAAAAAGTTTGGTCACTTAAAGTGGTATGTCATGAGTTAATTGGCATTTTAAAAATGTATTATGAGGCAGTAAATTACAAACAGAAAATGTATTGGGGAAATATAACAAGAAACAACTTATAAGTTGTTTCTTAAAGTACTTACATAAAATATATAAAATACTTTACATAATCACAAACAAAAAAACCTTGGAGGAGGTAAAGTACAGCGCAGCTTTATAAGTGCATGCATGTTCATGCACTATTTACATTGTACATGTTAACTGCACTTGTGTGAATTCACACAAACAAACACACAGGAGACACACACAGACACTTACACATTTATTTGTTTGTGTTAGGGTACGGCCGTAGGGGGGGCGGAGACCCAAGCGCAGACACAGAGGCAGGTAATGGCAGTGTGAACAGAAG
>JAOEGT010114156.1:0-12283 GCA_025447795.1 Speoplatyrhinus poulsoni | reverse complement strand
TAAAACAATAACATGCTTTAGACCAGAAAAGGTTTATGCTGTTTTCTTTACAACTCGAACATTATTGGGCACAAATAAACATTGTAGCTCACTTTTCCAGCAATTTCAGCTGGTAACAATTTATTTGATACATTGTTTATATAAGATAAACATGCACCATAAAGTAGCAAACATAAGAACGTGGCAGCATGTAAATCTCTCAGTGAGTAGTGTGTATAGCAGTGTCATTGTATCAGCCACAATTTCTCCTACCCACCTTCCTAACTGTAGGCTGTAGACTAGCTAACAAGTCAGACTAAAGTTAGATGGATATATGTTAATTCTTCAAGAGAGATGCCAGCAGCGCTACAGAAGTCTAATCAGGTGATATCTATACCAGTTTAAACAAACAAATACAATCTTAAACATTCATCACCTGTTAAGTCTGGAGTTATTGCAGTATATGAGTTTAATAACAATGTCAGTGTTGTGAATAAAAGCAGTAACTTTGCAGGGATGAGCATAAAGTGTTCATTATCATCATCCGCTGTACTGTCCCTTGACCCATCTATTCCAGCATTGCCATGGCATTTGTGAAAATTTGCCAGAGGGAAATATGTATTTATTTATTTATGAGAGAAAATCACTGGCAGTGCCTGAAACGTTATCACAGTTATTTGTAGGAACTACTGTATGTGTGAAGGGAATGTATATGTTTAGTCAACCTTAACCAAAAATCTCCAAATAGTTTGTACACCAGTTAATACTTGTGGGGGGCTTAAAACATGTAATTCCTGGGGGAGCATGCCCCCAGATCCTATAAAAGGCATAGCACCCCTATTCATGAATGTCTGGTGACGTTCTTGATACCACACACCCCCACGCACCCACACGCACCCACACGCACGCACACACACACAATGCAATCAGTGTGATTATTTTACTGATGTACTATGTACATTGGTCATAGAAAGTAGTTAGGCACCTCAATTACAAATCATTGTGTGTAATATTTGAGTTTGTCTGATGCCTTGCTTTGTCCAGAACATTCCAGTCATTAACATGTAACCATAGTGACAGTACAATAACAAGTAGGTGTAGTTATAGACATCTCTCTCAAGCATGACACACAGAGCCAGTCGCATGGGGGAGATCACTGACAAACATCATCGGCCCATCAGAGTCTAAATATCACACGAGAGTGTGAAGCTTTCTGTTTCTCTATTTGTTGTCCAATTAGGCCACCCTCAGAGCTCCAGCAGGCAGACAGACTCACTCCACTGCGAGGACAAATGACTCAACGCAACAAGTTAATATCTGACGACGTCGCCCACATTAACCCTCGGCCTTCTGTAACAAGCACGCCGTGTTGTTTCACTTCCTGGCCTTTGCTCTCACACACGTGCCTGACACACAATCACATGTGTACTGCACATTCTCTTGTAGACATGCCAGCCCAAACTGCCACACATGACACGCATTCTCACATGCACACCCACAAACATACACACACACATTCCCATATAGACAAAAACACAGACAGACACAACACGGTTATGTCTCTAATTAGCAGGCCTATCTGGGTGGTATTTGAAAGCGGAGGTGTTTGTACGACACAATAATGAGAGCCAGTATAAAAAGATTACTCTTACAGTCTGTCATTTTGCTGTTAAATCAGACTCGACTTGGGGGTTGAGTTTGGCTTTCATGATGAAGGCCATTGGGTTCATTCCCTTGTCTGGTGAAGAAAAACTGAATTCCTTCAAGCAAGTAGCATAGTAGGCTATAAAGTAAATATACAATACAATGTACAGTATAAAGATTAACAAAGATCTAGATAATGAATGAATAATTAATAATGTTGTCCATATACTTTTCTGTCATTATTCACAGAAAACAAATTAACGGTTCACATTTTTTAGCAACACTTGTCTAAAGAAATTAGAAATGTAATCAAAATGTGTAATTGGTAGGAACTCACCTTCAAATCTAGCAGTAATGGTATAAAATGGCTTGGAAAATATATTTTCTTAGACTATCAATTATTACTAATGTCTGAATTGTCCATTGAATTCTAAATACATTTTTACCATATTTCTTTGTTTGCATCTTGCTCAAAGATGTTTACTTACTCCATACTGGGCCTTGAACCAGGCTTCAACGCATGAACTTTGAGTCAAAACAACTAGACCTCTAGCTAGACTATACCCCAGCTGCCCACAGCTAATGTTGGATGCGGCAGTCACAGCAAAGCTGTGTAGACTGATCTTGTACAAAGACTACGCTCACTTCTTTATTCCTCTACAACATATCCTTAATTGTCTGACATGGCTACAAACATGCGATTCTCACAAAGAAACTATGACCTCTGGGCTTTCCCACCTTTCAAACGGATGTGGTTTGCTGTTTGGTGGGGTGTGTGTGTGTGTGTGTGTGAGAGTAATGCTATAATGGTTTGCTGTTTGGTGGGGTGTGTGTGAGTGTAATGCTATAATGGTTTGCTGTTTGATGGGGTGAGTAATGCTATAATTTACACGTCTTGTCAGCGATACCGAATCAAATTCTATAGTGCGCACACATGATGCAACTATACACATCTTTACCACAGTGGATGTATAGCATTTCAGAGCAGAATGCTATAGGTCCTGTTAGTGTGTGGGAGTCTGTGGTTTGGCTGAGCAACGCCATACTGACCAAACACAGTGATTCTCATACTGCTGCTGTGTCGTGAAAACCCCAGCTTAGCAATGCTTGTTTTCACTGCTCAGGGTTGATCCCATGATGAAGATTCCATTTTGTATGCTTTGAAAGCAAATGAAGACCAGACACGACATCTTGGTGTGTCAGTGTCACTGAAGTCAAACTATGCAGGCATAATATTAGTGTTCTTTATTAATGTGTTTTACTGCCCATGTAAGGTTATACTACCTTGCCTATAGCGTATTAAAGACATGTTCAGGAAAGGTTCTCTAACCATGGTACTAGAGTCAGACCACTCAATTCCACACTTAATTCTGGAAGAAAATATATTTCACCTTTTGCTTCTGCAGTCAAATTGGTAAGAAATCACTGTCAGCTCAAGGACTGAATGTTTTTCTCAAACACCTTATTTACCATAGCTGAGTGACTGAGTAGAATTGAAGTGTTTTTAATTTAATATGTGACACTTCAGTTCTAAACATACTGTACTGTAGCTAACTAATGGATTATATGCATGTACAGTATTTTAGGGGACTTGGGTTGGCACAACATAATAAAAGACCAGAAGAAAGACACTATTAATTATATAGTTTTTATTTTCAGATATGAACACACAATCCCATTGATCATGGGTTTATGAACCACACACTCTCACAAGGTAAGACGGGGAAAACAACAAGTTAGCTTTTCATCTCTCACACTCACTTATATTGTGTCTACAGCTTTGTTCAATTACCAATTATCTCAACAGTATTTGGAAACTCCAATTGTCAAAGGTATCTGTTATTGCAATGAAGGGCAAAACTAGGGCACAAAAAAAGTTTAATTAGCTTGTTTTAACACATAATTAATCTGAAAACATGGTGTAGTTCAACTACCAACATTGTACATGGACAGATTATTGCAAATCAAAGACCTGAAGGTTGATGCCAAAACCTCTTCCTTAACCCTACAGGATTACAGTAGTCTGAGGTATTTTATATCACACAAACACACACATACAAATGGCAGTAGCGTTCGAAGTGAGCTTGTGACTAGATGGTTTGTTTGGTACAGTTGTAATAGGCCGAGGAAAGTGAACAAGCAAAGACATTTCTCATCAACTGACTCCAAAGTGCTCTGAGCAAGGCACTTATCCCCAACTGGTGTTTGTCAGTACAAGACCATGGTCAAGAACCTATTGTGTGGGGGTTGTACAGATGTCCAATGTACCAATGTAAACATGCATCAGCTCTTTGAGCACTGTAAATGTGTCTGATGGAACACGGGGCTGTTGATTTTGGGTGCTGTTTAAACTTAAAATATGTTTAAACTTGCACAGAAGTGCTAGCCTGGTTTCCAGGTTATGTTTACTGGTCCATTAATTCATCTAAAACATTGATGAGCTGCAAAGAGCTAGCCTCCATGTCTCTATGAACCACAATAAACAAAAAAAATAATTTGGTAAGTCCAAGTCTTCTGAAGCCATACATTGAGATGCACACAGATGTATACATGTGATGTCACCAGCAACATCATCAGCATTCGACTCAATTTAGCATGAATCCAGACCAGCCTTCGGACAGTTAGCTTGTAGCAAAATGCTTATTTTGATTAATCTAAGGCTTTAAAAAAGGTGATATCCTAATAAACCAGTTATACACAGACCTTATTTTCTATGAGATGTGAAGGGGGGGGGGGTCTTAGGCTTGGAGTTGCTGTCCTAAATAACGACAACATTCTAGGCTCTTTACAACAGAAGGAAGAAGAGCAGGGATGAGGACGACGGAAAACCTGGCGCTTGGTAGTGCAACTACCTAATCGGTTAACAGTGGCGCTCCTTCACACTAACCCTCACTTTAAAACACACACGCACACACACACATCTTGCCATACAGGTTACAGCACCAGTACTGCATAAAGTTTCATGCACGTCTAAACACACGATTCCAACATGACTGTCAGGAGAGTATAGGTAAGGGGGTTTCCGTGTTACAAAGGATGGGACATGTAGTTTAATCATTAACCGATGGAAGCACATTATGGTGTTGTAACGTGCTTAGCACATACTGTGATTTGTTTTAACATTTGTTTATTTTAATGTATCACGTTGGGTTCTCACACTAACATGTTACACTGCAATACAATATCCTCCTGACCAAGCCATCTATTTAGCCATAAAATCTCTTTGTTTAAGCAGACATTTTACCTTGTGGGGTGAGATAAGAGAACTTCCTTCCTTCATTCCAAAAATCAGTAAAACCTGATTGGAATCGACAGGGAAATGATTCTGCCCCACTCAAATGTTTTAAGCAAAGGTTTTATGATTTTAAACTACCATAAAGGGTCTTAAAATGGTAGTATGCAAGAATACACCATATATATTCAACCATTAAATTCCCCTTTAAGAATTATGGTGTAGTATTCAAGTGATTTTAAAGATATAAATGTATACATTAATGCTTTTCTTGAAATATAATTAAGGTTTATACTGGTGGCTGTTTGCTTGACGATGCTACTCAACATGTGGTAGTTGACACAATTTCTGTATGTTATCAATATGTGAGTTACAGCTGGTCCACCTATAATTCAATGGTGTTTTGACCATCTCCCCTCCACACACACGCTCACCTCTACTCCTGATCAGTAACACACTAATGTGAAAATGGTGTCCATACGAAAAAAGCGCAAAATATTGCTTCATGGCATTCTGTGAAAATTATATAAAAATATTGTTTTCTATATTTTACACATATTTTAGCCTTGGCTTGTAAATTCCCAGTGACGTCACATTCCAAAATAAACAAAACTTTCAATTGGACAGCAAACTAATTCCACATTCTCAATTTCTGCTACACTACAGAAAAATCTCTTAACATCAAAGTTATTTAATACAATATTGAGTCTTACTATTATATTTTCCCTATAAAATAATTAATAATTAAAAAACTTGTATCCACCACATAAGCCTTTTCATAAAATACCTAAAAACATAGTCATCTATCCTGTTTTAATGATACTTTGAAGATAATTTATCAAAAAAACATTGAGGGGAAACAAATTCACCTCACTGGCAAGATGTTCATTGGTTCAAGGGAAAATCTGTAAGACTCAATACTAGATTAAATAAATTATTAATGGAGATATTGGAGTGTATGTACATTGTATCTTATGTGCAAATCAATATTAGATATTGTGTAAAATTCTCAAATGAATACAAAATTATATATTACACTTAAATGTACGAGTCTGAATCACATAAAAGGGTCACAGACTGCAGCTCTTGAGTCTTTAGTCACGGTCTTTGTGGGTAACATCCTTGGCCAGGCGCGCATTTGTTCCATACAACTTAAACATTCGACTGTGAGATGACTGGATTGCCTACAACGAAACCACAGACATTATTACACAATCACTATGCTGATTAAAACATTCACATATTAAAAAAGTAACCCAAACCATTGCCATTCAGCCCTGTAGTATTTCTTTGACGTCTTTACATCATTCTAAAAGTGCCTTTTCGACAGGATTTACACTGGGACTACCATGAAAAATATTTATTCTGCATATATAGTATAGTGCACACTCAGCCAAATCTGCTTTTCAAAAAGCTGTATGACAGACTTGCAGACACTTCAAGAGGGCAAAGAGGTGCTAATGTTTAATTCATATAGCAGGTTGGTAGGTGACTGGGGTCAATTATTGCAAAAATGTAACTATTCTAGTCACTTATACTGTATGTGCACTATAACCAATGGCAACCTTAGGATAGTTGACAGTTTAATCTAGGATACCAATGTCGAGGTTTATTTCAGGTAACGCTGGTCTATTGACCATACAGATCTAATGAAGCGGTGTCCTGGCCAAAGTTGTTAGTAAACCAAAGAGAGAGACCTGTGTCAAACCAAGCGTGGGGCACAGGGATCGAGACTACAGCAGAGCACACCACATCTGGCTGCCCCCCCCTCCCTTATGTGCATTACAATGTTCCAGTATTTCAGACAGACTACTATTCCTGACGAGGTTAGATCATACCAACACAAGAGGACGGGTGTGGAGGGAAAGGAATCAGAGGTCAGAGGTTATCCAGGTCTGTGCAACTTGGCCTCCCTCTCCCTGCGTTTGAGCTCCTCCTTGTAGCAGTAGGAGCAGTAGCTCTCTGTCTCAGGGCGGCCGTAGAAGGAGCAGTTCTCCCTCCTGCACATGCTCTGCTGGAGGCAGTAGGCGGGGCAGCCCCGCCCCCTGCCCCGCTCCACGGCCACCGCCGGCGAATCGGCGTCGGCAAACTCCAGGCAGTCCCTGACGCGGCCGGCGTGGAAGCCGTTGGTGTAAGTGTGGGACTTGTGTTCCCCCGGCATGCTGTAGGGGGAGCCGGCGGCCGCCCGTGCCGGGGAGCAGCTCTGGGAGGACAGCGAGCGGTTCTGCTGGGGGTAAGTGGCGCACGTCTTCAGGGTGCCCAGTGCGCTCCGGCGGTACGCCTCCTGGAGGCAGGGCGGCGTCGGTGGCGGCGAGCCCGCGCTCGCCTCCCGCAGGCGGATGACGCTGTAGCACTGGACGGGCGGGGTCTGGCTGTAGTGAGCCGACACGGGCACCGGGGGCGGTGCAGCCGCCGACGGCAGCGGGGGCCTCCGGATGCGAGGGGAGCCGTGGGGGGACGGGCTGCGGCGGCCCTGGAGCTTCAGGGCGGCCACGTGTGGAGAAACGGACGCGCCGCGGCACTGCTGGAGCTGCAGCACCGCCGGGGAGCAGCCGTCTTGGAGCGGGGGAGTCGGGGCGGCGGCCCTGTCTCTGTCTGCGGTTGCCGCGGGCAACGCGGCGGGCGGCAGCGGCGGGGGCGTCGGGCAGCTCTTCTTCTCTGCCTCCCTCCTCCTCTGCTCCTGCTCCTGGCTGAAGCGCTCCTGCGCGCTGCTCAGGTAGAAGCCGATCATCTCCTCGTGGAACTGGTGGCGGTGGCTGGTGAGCAGCAGACCGGCCAGAATGAACTGGCGCTCGCCCTGCATGGCCGCCCGCAGGATGCTGAGGCTCAGCTTGACGTCGGCGCTGTACTTCCAGGGGTCCGCAGGCGGCCTCTCGCCCAGCAGCTGGGCCAGCAGGCTGCTGCGGTCCCTCTCCAGCAGCGGGGAGGGCATGCCGGGCAGCCGCTCCGTGGGCGAGGAGCTCACCGTCTTCTCCGAGGAGCTGGAGGTGCTGGCTGACTGGCCCGACTTGTCCGACTCCTCCTTGCCGCCGTCCTTACGCCACTTGGCCTCCTTCTTGGTCTTGGCCTTGCCGCTCTCGCCGTTGTCCGCGCTGCGCCCGCTCCCGCTGCCGCCCGAGTTTGAGCGGTTGATCTTGCCGTGCACGAGCCCCCCGAGACCGCCCATGTTCTTCTTCAGCTTGATGCCCAGAGTCTTGCTGAAGCTGCCCAGCTTGTTGGCCACCGAGTCCGTCCTGGTCCTGTCCTTGTCCTTACGTTGCTGCTGAGCCTTCTCCCTGGGCTCCCTGGGATCCTGGGCCTTGTCCTTGCATGGCCAGGTGGGCGGGGCCTTGCCGTTGAGGTTGGAGTTGCTGCCCACGGACTCCCGGTCAGAGTCCATGGAGTCTGCCAGGGACTGGACGTCCTCGCCTGCCGACGCCGTGGGAGACTCAGGCATCGCCAGAGGAGCCTGCAGGTGTTATTAGGAGCGAGGAGTGAATTATTAATAACATTAGTAGTAGTAGTGGTCTGTCTGTCTGTCTGTCTGTCTGCTTACCCTTGTTTCAGATGGTATTCTGATCCAGGTGACATTCATGTAGCTGTGGAGGAGGTTTAGCTTGGCCTCCAGCGACAGGATCAAGCTGAATAGAGGAAAGAAAAACACAGCCAGTCAGCAGAGATGACCACACTGAGCAGGAACGTCTGCCTGACTGTAGCGTTGCTAGGCGTGTGTTTTGTCTGGCTGACAATGCCAATGAACCGCTGCAGAGTGACAGCGAGTTATTTTCACACTGGCTGAATGTACCCCTGCCAGGGCTCCCAGCTGTTTCGGAGCAAGGTGAACTTAAACAACCTCTGCGACTGGGTTGGCTCAAGGCACCGTCATGGCCACACCTCGTTAAAGTGCTGGCCGTCCTGGCTGCTAAATGAAGGGGAGATGATGCAGAGGACAGTTCCAGAAACTCTAATTCCAGGGAACTCAGCAAATTAACACTGTGACACGATTTGCTTTCTCCTCCTGTGTTCCCCTTGAGAAGTGTTTATAATTCATTTTTTCTTTCCTCCCTCTCGTCAGTGATCCTCTCTTCTTTTCTTTCTTTCCTCTCGTCATTAGGCACTTTTCCACTACAGGAACTTCCCAGGTGGAGCGAACGTTTACAGGAACGGCCCTATAATCGTCCCTTTCGGTTTCCATTGCGGTTGTGGAACTACAAATATACAGCGTTGACTAAGTATTTCCTAGCACAACAAAATAATAATATATATTACTCCAATGGCAGAACCAACATTAGACTGTAAAATCTGAGATTTTATAGATTATATTGCAGTACCTCAAGGTCATGTCAACCTGAATGTTGAATAAAAGGATTCACGGCAGCCGTAAGTACCTGATAAATGAAGATAATGGCGCTTGTTAAATTTACATCACGAATAACAAATAAACGCTGACCCTGCAGATTTTCAAGGCAACACGGCAGTACCTACCCCAGAGCTATTACTTATTTTGCCTCCAAAATCGGTCCTGAAAGAGGTCCTATTATATAATAAGCAATTGTAAGCTAATACACTTTTTGTCAAATCTGGTACTTATACACAGCCCTTGCTCCATAGCAACACAAACAAAGTGGTGCAGACCGCACACAACAACATTGTCCTCCTAGCCTTCACAATGCATTTCCAATGTGCAGGGCAGGTGCTTCCGAGGGAGCACCCTATGGCATTGAAGCCATTTTGATGAGTTTGATGCTAACAAGCGTTCTCTACTTTTATTGCCCCCCCTAAAACAACCCCCCGAGGTCCTAGGGTATAAACGCCTATTGTTTACCTTTCCTACTGGCGTATATTGGTCTTACACCACTCACTTCCAACATCCACTGTCAAAGGTAGTGCCTGAGAGAGCCCCTCCCATTGACTCACAGCTCTCGCTCTCGCTCTCTCTCTCTCTCTCTCTCTCTCTCTCTCTCTCTCTCTGTGCTTGGTGCATACTGTACTTACTTGGCCATCTTAGTGTTGTCGTTGTCGTCGCGGCCCCAGTCCCAGCCGTGGCCGGGGTCTGTGACGAAGTGTAGCGACAGCAGCCTATGCTCTGAGTCGGTCAGCGGGATCACAGCTGCACAACACAACACCACACACATCAGACTCCACTCATCGATTAGACCAGGCCAGTGGGTTTGTGTCATTTTAACACATCACTGCAAATACAACCTATTCACTGTAGCATAACAATATATGTACACTATATTGCCAAAAGTATTGGGACACCCCACCAAATCATTGAATTCAGGTGTTCCAATCACTTTCATGGCCACAGGTGTATAAAATCAAGTAGACTGCTTCTACAAACATTTGTGAAAGAATGGGTCACCCTCAGGAGCTCACTGAATTCAAGCGTGGTACTGTGATAGGTTGCCACCTGTGCAATAAGTCCATTTATTAAATTTATGTTAGTGGTACAAAGGGGAAGCGATTGTGAATAGCAAAAACACATCCACAAAGGGGTAGGCCACATAACATCACAGAGCAGGGTCAGCGCAAACTTTCTGCAGAGTCAATAGCTACAGACCTTCAAACGTCGTGTGGCCTTCAGATTATCTCAAGAACAGTGGGTAGAGAGCTTCATGGAATGGGTTTCCATGGCCGAGCAGCTGCATCCAAGCCTTACATCACCAAGTGCAATGCAAAGCATCGGATGCAGTGGTGTAAAGCACGTCGCCACTGGACACTAGAGCAGTGGAGACGTGGTCTCTGGAGTGATGGAAGTTTGGTGGAGTGGGGATTCTGGTATGGGGTTGTCTTTCAGGGGTTGGGCTTGGCCCTTAAATTCCAGTGAAAGGAACTGTGTTAATGCTTCAGCATACCAAGACATTTTGGACAATGTCATGCTCCTAACTATGTGGAAACAGTTTGGGGATGGCCCCTTCCTGTTCCAACATGACTGCTTAAACTTAAACTGGGCTAGATACTGTATCTAGATTCTAGATTAGACCAGCCATTACAGTACAGCACACATGTTACTGTAATCACTGATCAAACCTGATCAAACCAGAGATGAACCAATCACATGAAAATGCAGCATGTAACAACATTATGCACATTCTAATGGACAGAGGAGCAGACATATTACCATCTCACATGTTTAGGTGTACAGACACCACCCGGTGATAAACACTCTAGACACAAGTAATATTCAGTAGATTGTTAGAGACCATATAGCCCTATCATATGGCCCTTTAATGATCAAATCATATTCTGTATACCTAGTTTGCAACAATATCAATACTCTTGAAGTCCTAAATGAATACCATAGGGAATATATCTACTGGATACCAGCCTAGCCTGTATGCGTCCAGAAGAAATTCAATACTGATTCATTACCACACCAACACACACATCAAGGTCATGATAGCGACACAAAGACAAACACCGCACAACATGTTGTTATACAACACCTCTGACTCACTCTTTTGTGGTCATGCTAGGCTTCCTCTGGCTATCGTCTGCTCTTTGTGTAAGTGACAATTATACAAGCAAAAAGTAACACAGTCACTTGTCTTAGATCTTTGTTAGTGTGAGACATGATTATCCCTGGAGGAGAAACATAAGACACAACACACCCGCACACACAATGTGTTTATATGGTGTTCCCATTGCTTGTACAGCACAGGACTCTACTGAAAATTAAACACTATGATCAAATGTATAACCTTCTACTAGTATTGGAACAGCTGTATTCCCAAGCCTCAGTGGAACCAATATCCTAGAGGAAGTATCAAGAAGTTACCAGTTACCACAGTAACAGTAAGGCACTGCTGTCTGACTTGACATCACCAACAAAATGTGGGAGAATAAATGATTGATAAAGAAAACAACATGTTTTCAGTATACAGTAAGCACATTTGTAATCGTTGAAGAATCATATTAGACCAGGGGCAGGGTCTGACTACAGTAAGGCTAAACTAAGCTCACTACAGCATTTCAATATGCCTATAGGAAGATAATAGCAAGACAGGGGTGTGTTATTGTCTCCTAAAATATATATTTTGTGTAAATGTCACTGTGTGTCTGCATGTGTGTCTTTCAGTTCTGCTTCTTATGTTTGCATAAACATTTTCAGTTGTCTTGTTTGACTGGTGTGAATGACAATTAGTTTTTTGTGACTCATTTGTCTGTGTGTGTGTGTGTGTGTGTGTGTGTGTGTGTGTTTGAGTGAGTGCTTGTTAACTCGTGAATATCTAAAGTATGTTAGCTGTTGTGACGGTTGTGTGTAGTGTTGTGTATTGGCAAGAATCTGGCAATACAATACGTATCACGATACAGGTGCCGCGATTCTATATATTGTGATACTGTAAGCAAGGAGATATATTGCATATTCTAATATGTGGAAAACTATAATAGCAATGCTAATGTGTGGCGCCGCTGCATACAGTACAATAACAGAAACACATAAAT
>JAOEGT010114155.1:0-27419 GCA_025447795.1 Speoplatyrhinus poulsoni | reverse complement strand
ATGTAGCTTAGTTTGCTACATTTCTTTTGGGGTAGCTTCAGTGTAGTTAAGATTAATTTAACGTAGAGTAACTGGTATTTTAGCTCACTACATTTTCAATGTAGCTTGCCCATCACTGCCCATATGCTAATACACGTTTTTTAATCCAGAAATCCGTAAAGCCTTAACAAATCTATTTTAAGAGAAAAGTGGTAGGCTAATGAATGGAGGTGACTGTAAAGGTAAATCAGGTGAAATGTGTAAATCAATGTAAAGTGCAGTTCAAATATGTTCAAATATGTCCAAATATCCAGGATATGAGTAGCAGCTAGGCCAAAGGTCTGATTGCATTTTAAAATAATTTTTAATAATGGAATGTTTAACAAGTTTTAGCTTTGATGAACATTGTCATTTCATGTCTTGCACATTGCCAATCTAACAAAGCTGGTGAGATGGTGAGCATTGTAATAAAAGTGACCACAATGAATGGCTAATGTTTCTGATGCTATTATGAAGGCTGCAACCCGAGGAGAAAGTGTATTCATCCGCCTGCAAATACTGAATAATTTATCGTAATATGACTTATTTGGTTGGCCCTTGAGTTAATTATGTAGCCATTCATAGCTCCCCTGATACATTGCTCCCAGGATCGTCGTGAACCTAGCATAATTCCAGTAACTCTAGGTAGTCCCTAGACATGTTACAGGCTAGCAGCCAGCCATCCTGATTATTTATTTCAAATGGCTTGTCTTGTTATGCAGACCATAAAACTCAGACATCTCTATGGAATATATAGTATTATAGGCCTCATGTTTACACAAATATATACATGCAATCTTGTATAAATAACAAATTGGAATATTTGAATATTAAAAAAAAAATCCCTTTCCCCTCTCTGGTAACAGTCACCTTATCGTGGAGAGCTGTGTTGTCTGGAACCTTGTGTTCCTGGTAGGGTCTCCCAAAGAAAAGTGATCTCAGGGGATAGGCTAGACTAAGAATAGTTCAAAAGACTGCATGGAAAATCATAAAAGAGCAGAAGTTACCCTGCCCAGAGGAATATTTTCCATTGTACTTTAGCAAAATATGAAGAAAAATAAAGGCCTCAGTTTATAGTTTTTATTTTTTTATTCACATAGCTAAGCATTTCCTCCATTGTCATATTTTTAGTTCGTAATTTCAAATGCATTTAGCAGGGTACTGAAAAAAAGCTGCAAATTATATTAAAAGGTATCTGCGGTTCTTTTGTTAATGTATTTTTATTTATAGTAACTTAGTAGAGAGGTTTGTTAATTAGTTAGATGTTTTTTTTTGTTGATTTAAACATTTGTTTTTTTTTATTCAGATTTCCTCTGCGTACCACCAGAGGAAGCATGTGTACCACCAGTGGTGTTTGAGACCCACTGATCTACTACATTGCACCACCAGTACAGTAGGAATACATTTCCTCTCCAGCTCACTGTTTGTGTGCCTGTGGCTGTACTACTTAGATAACATATCTGTTTTGTAGTTTCTTTACATATAGCGTAGCATAGAGCCATTTCTATTAATGTAACCTGAAGTAGTAGGTTTGGAACTGCAATAGGCCTTATATGGTGGCAGAATAAAAAATGTTCTAAAATAATTAAAGTATTGACAAAATGCATGCATGCTTAGTAACGAGATGCATGCATGCTTAGGAACGAGAACATACAATACGAGTTTGGTGGTCCACCTAATTCAAATTTAAATAAAGGAAAAGGCTTATCAAGAATAATAGCAAAATGTGTGTTTGTAGTCCACAATGTAGGAAAGCCATCATTCTCTTCAATATAACTGTAAAACTGTAGTCTCACAGCTAAACACCTGTTTTCAATTAGGGGGACAATGCGCCCAAAGCAAAGTCTAGTCTACACCGGATATCTCCCATCACAATGCAATGTTATCAGCAATGTCAACTGTAACGCCTTTAAGGTGACCCGATTATGAATTCAATTGGATGAGGAACTTTTCAGTTTTTATTTAATTACTTAGATGGAATCTAAGGAACTGCCCTGAAAACCTAATGGCAATTTATGACATTTAACAGTTATCTGATGACGGATCCCCATAGGTCAAAAAAGAGAAAACTTTGAAGTTGCAAAAGAAAAAAAACAGCAGAGTAAGACTTGCTCATAGAGCAGAAATCATCAGAATTCAGACTTTAGATTTAAAAGTTAGCAGTTTTTTTTATGTCTATTGCCATTCTAGGCCTTAATATATCAAACCACAATTAAATACTCATACATTTATAAATATAAACAAATGTAAACAAATGTACCAAATAATTAACAAGTGGACAAGAGACGCATTTTAGGCCAGGGAAAATATAAATATTTTAAATCAAGACTCAATCTGTCCCTCCCTGTTTCATTTTTGATAAAGGTATTGAAATAAAATAAATTGTATTAATGTATTGCAACATCCCCATAACCTATAAACATAGAGTATCGTGAATAATGTTTAACATTATAATCTATAAAAGATCTTAGCCATTTTTCAAAATTAATATGAATATGAGTACATTTTCCACAAGGGGGAGCCCTTGTGTAAATGATCTGCAAAAGTCAACAACAGAGAGAGACAACAGAGAATGGTGTGTAATCTATATTCAGTATATACATTTATTACTCACAATTTACAAACAATAAACATGATCTTCATACAAAAATATATGAATTATATTTTGAACCAAAGGCCATCCGAGTTCAAGGCCCTATTTCAACTATTTATTCGAGTGTGAACTTAATTCTAATAACGTTTGAATAACTTGAAAAAATGCATACCCTTATGTATGATATGAACGCAGTGTTCAAATCTATTTATCATAAACTTCTGTATCGATCTCATTTTACATTTACATACTGTGGCAGATGCTTTTATCCAAAGTGACAAAAATGTACAATAATAATATTTGTCAATGCATAGGTCATACTGAGTTAAGCAAACAACTTTTTGTTTGAATAATGATAGCAGCATCTCATTTGGGCTGACCCAGCTGAAATATCTATGCCTTTTACAACATACATTACCTATCATGCAATCCTCAAAATAAGTGTTAGCATCCTAAATACCATCAGCTTTCATACCAGAGATTATACAGTTTGTATTATGTGCAAGCATACCTGAAAAACATTGTCAAACTGACAATTTGTCAGTTATTAAAATTTGGATTGAAAGCCTTAATGCATGCATTTAGATATTTTATCATCCAGTTGGTTACTTAAGGGTCAAAACTGTTGGTGTTAATTGTTCGCTTGAAACAATGAATATTTCTGAAGAGTGTGTTTGTTTCCTGAACAGACGTCTCTCTGGTTTGTCCTGTTATGTTTTTAAATTCTTCAAAGAGATTCAGAGAACCACCTTTGCTGTTTTTTGGTAATGCTCTTTTTTTGTTGTTGAAATTCATAAAAGAGGTTTGTGAATGACGATGGAGTGGCCACTGGGATCAAAGTTTGCTTGTTGATTCAAGACATCCTCAAGTTCTCCATTCATTGTTGTATTCTTCGTCAATTTGTCTGTTTATACAGCAATGACTATTGTGAGGAAGGATATTTAGTCTAATTCAGCCCCAGCAGACATCCCCTCAACAAGGTAGAAAATATGTTCACAGGTAGACCTTTGAGATGACACGTATCCTGTATGTTTACTACTTAAGTGTGACCAGGGACTCAGTTTTCAAACAGGGTATTCTTGGTATAGCAGCACTAGGGCTCTTCCACTTTACATGTGTGTTGATTTCTTACTCAAAACGTTATTCATAAACATTAACAGAGTGAAGCCCACTGTGTAATTCAGATTAACCCGGATTCCATCTCTCAATTCAAGCCAAAGAGCATTGTCTCTGCTGTGAGCACCATATTTGTTATCTTGTTCCCTGGTGCGTATCTACTATAGAATATTAGTTAAGGTAATACACATAATAAAATATGTATTTCCTCTTGCCACTGAATGACCTAATTCATCATCTGTCATTCATTGTTCCTTTTATATTTTTAGTAGGTTCTTCCTGGCTACCTACCTGCACAGTAAATTAAAAGTGATCTATCATTATATCCATTCCCTTAACATAGTATTAACCTTGCCAGATAAATTGAATGCCTATAGGCCCACTGCTGACCATATTACTGTAACGGTTACAATTGCCAACACAATCCATTGAAAATAACTAAATATCCCACTGCAACAGCTGTATCAGTCTTGTACAACCAACTTTAGTACTTAAAGTAATATAGAGGCTCTGATTAATCACAATGCTTCATCTAGAACGTCCCTAGCATAGTCCAGAGAAATACATTAAAAGCCTCATGTTTTATTCCAATATTTTTGTTATTTGTTTCATTCTATTTTAGACTATTTTATAAATTACTGATTTTATCTGTCTTCTTTATGTCTTCTTTATATTTTCTATGTATAGTTATCCATTCCAAAAACCCAATTAGCAAGAGAAGTTAACAGATCTCATGCTGTTCTGTTTTGAGAATATGGATTTATTATATTTTCCACTATTGTACATGAAAGACTCATAGCATCTCTCATTTCTACCTTCTTACTGCATTACTTCATGTATGCCATTATGTGTTCTGGAAAAGTGCGCAGACCTGTAATCAGTAGATTAGACACTGTTCAGCCTGCTCAGAAGTGCCTGCATGAACAAGTGAATTCATTACTTCAATTCTCTCACACCAAATCATAATTGACCATATTTTGCTTTCAAAGAATGTGTGTGCGTGCGTGCTTGCCTGTGTTTGTGTGTGTGTTGCTCTCATTGTGACCTTTTAACTCCACATTTAACAATATGTGTTTTTCACTGCCTTTTGGAGTGCCAATATGTGTAAAACACTGTAGCATATTGTAGTTTTGAGATTTAGATAGTACTCATAATGGTCTATGTCTGATTTTACTGCTTATATTGCACTTTCCATTCTGATGTCTCTACCTTTTTTCTGTAAACACTATTGTATATGTATTTTTTCATAATGTCAAGACACTTGAATTCCCCTGTGTATTATATGTTATATAAAAGAGGACCTGATTATTCCCACTCTGGGTGATGGCAGACCAGGATCAGATGTCACTTGGTCAGACAAATTGACCCAATGTAATTTCATCATTGCTAACTGTATGTTACATACACCCTTCAATCATCCAAGGTGGAAATTATTTAAATATAGAAAGATGTTCTTCTTACTCATGTGTTTCCAAGTGACTGACACCATATTACTGGAGGCAAATCAGATAAGCTTTGTAGTACTGCAGTTTAAAATGCAGTTGTGCTAAACACACACACATACATGCACGTAATGAATATCTTTGTGTCACAAATGTATATAATATGTTTAATTAAATTATAAATAAGATTTGTTTAATGTTCTGTTGCCAATTATATATTTATTATATTAGAATTATAAAAAATATATAATATTATTTTATGTGTGTGTGTGTGTGTGTGTTTGTATGTGTGGTCGCGAGCAATGGGTTCATTTGATGTGAGGCACTGTGATTGGTGCATGGCATACTGGCTATGCTTGATGTCTTTTTCATTTACCCATGTCTCATTTTAGTAACATGTTAGAATCTTTTCAGAAACTGGTCCTCTCTTTAGTGAAAAACTGATCCTGTTTTTAGTCATTTATTATAATACACCCGGCTGGCCGTGTGTGCGGCATGCTACAAGGCACGCACACTTTTTTCCACTGAGTCAGTGTGAGAGAGCTGAGGTTTTGGACCACAGTAGCTTGTGAACTGAAGAGAGAACCAGTGTCTAGTGTGCAGACATGAAACACTGTGAGAGCACGCCTGTGTGTGTGACTCAGAGTGAGAGAGAGAGAGAGAGAGAGAGAGAGAGAGAGAGAGAGGGAGGATGAATGTGACACCAGGCACGTCTGCCATGAGGGGTAGAGCCTGATAGAGAAGTGAGACTGGTATATTAATTGCAGGTAGAGTTGCAGTAGACGGCCAACTTTATTATTGCAAAACCATTAATGCTTTTTATTGTCTTCATTAACCTTATTGCCTTACTATCTGCTGACTAGCTAGCTTGGTTTAACAGACATGGATTAATGGCAGAGTCATTATCGCAAATGCTTGCTAACTTCAAGCTCAAATCAAATCAAAACAAACTCCCTCAGAAGCTCCGCCCCACACTATGCTTTAAGGGCATTGTTGTTTGTTGTTGTGAGTGGTGTTTGCCACTTTGTTTATGTTCATATTTACAGAGCCAGGGCTGTGTAGAAGTACCAAATTCTTTTTTTCAGCACCCGCAGAGAACGGTAAGATAGTTAAATGCGTGGAGATATTTGGTGAATTTGACAAAAGTGTTTTAGCTTACAATATCTTACAATTTGGCATGGCACCCATACGATACTGAGATCGGAAATCGGTCCAGTACTAACTTGAATAGATGGATCGGTATCGGTGACAATTGGGGACAGTTGTAACTGATCCATGGCGCTAATCCAATTAAATTAATTTACACACGTAGGTCTACTGTCAATCATCAGCCCTGTCTAACCTACCCAAGCCACACTATCAGCAGAAGGTTTATAAAATGCATATGTCCTAAAATAGAGAGAGGCTGTAATTTAATTTGCAAATTAATTTAACACTAGAATCGGATCGGTACTTGGTATCGACCGATATCCAAAGAGCCGGTATCTGTATCGGTATTGGGACTGAACAAACTGGATCGTGCCATCCCTACTTACAATAGCTTAATATACCTTTAAGCCTGTCTTAGACTAATAACCTTTTTCAATGGAGATTTTCATTGAATTTGTATTTTAGTTTTTGACTAGGCTTAAGCCATGTCTGTGAAATTGCCCAATAGTATCTTTGCCATAACCATTGCAAAATCAAACAAAAATGTATCATAAAGAATGTTATATCTGGCCAGAAGGAAATTTCAGTAGAAATCCTATGATTGGTCTAATTTCTTTTTGACAGGCTGTTATTTTTATTTAATTGTATTTTTTATGTCTAACATGGATTTAGAGAGCCAGAGGTAAATTCCTCTATTTGGATATAAAAAAGACGGTGTGGAACCTACGCACACGTTTAATTACCGTAGTTACTGTAGCAATGTTGACATTCAGGAAAGTAAGATGTCCACCTACACTCATTGTATTGAGTTAATGGCTATCCAACCAACTTAACAGGTATGGTGGCTCAGTGTTTAGCAGGGTAACTATGTGGCACTTTGTTCTTGGTCGTGATGAACTGTTTCTGTGTAAAGTAAGTTGTTAAAATCATCTTACTTAACTCTAATTAAATCTTTATACTATAATATTATTTTGTTATTATCTTCCATACTACATTTAAATAGTTCCATCTGGTGCTTTTTAAAATGTTATTTACTATATAATTAGATGATGATAACAATGTATTCATAAAGTGGGACAGTGGCCACTGGGGGCGCTGTGGTAATGTTTGCCAGGATGTAAAACAATCGAGACTGGTCTGAGAGACTCGAAGGTGTCATCCAGCCGAGGAGGTAGATCCACATGCTATCGTTGAGGCTTGGAGCTTGAAGCTGAGCAGTTCCATGCACACTGCCTTGTATGCCAATACCAGTCATTTTTGCATTTTGAAAGAAAGGTTACTTAGGGAACTTGGGTTGGTTGAATACCAGATGTATTAGACAAGGTGGGAGACCACTTGAGTTTAGATCAGGAGCTATGCCGTTTTCTTGGCAGGAATGGCAGAATAATAATTAGAAAAAAAGTTCTTCCCTATTTGTAGGGAGAATCTGCAGGCATGGTCGTTGCAGCGAGGAAACTAAACAGACAAGTTGTCCAGGATGGCACAGCAGTGTTCTCAAGGGTGATGGACATGTCTACTTGTGGACAGTCCTTCCCCTGAAGGTAGTAGCTCAGTCTTATTGAGGGTGAGCCTGAGCTGATGTGAAGACATCCAAGCACTGATGTCAGCTAAAATATCAGCTGTACAAGGAGAAGAGAAAGGGTCACAACACTGATCCCAACACTGATCCATGTGGAACACCGGTGTGGGGCAACCAGGGTTTGGACAGGTGTACACGTGATCTGTCATGTAAGACCCAAGCCAGGAGAGTGCCGAGTGGACAGTGCTCAGCGAGGGCTGATAAAATTATCTGGTGGGTTACCATGTCAGGTTGCTGCAGTCAGGTCAAAGGGGACAAGGACTGAGGAAAGAAAAGGCTCTGCATTTCTGCTTACAATACATTGTGCATGCAGTATACTATATTGTACACACTGTATTTGTTTACTTTCTGTCACTTTGTCTACTTTATAGTTTTTATATTATAGAGCTGCAATATAGCAACACTTTAAAATGATTATGCCTCAGCAACACTTATACAGTACTTATACTAAATTTACTATTATTATTTTTGTATACAGGGATATATTTATTATTACAATACAGAAACGCGCCATATCCTATTTTTACAATGAATACCGAAGGTGGCAAAAGTACACATTAATTAAGTATAAGTACTGATTCATTGTCTGTACTGAGTGAACTCAAATAAAAGTAAAATGGTACAGGCTCCAAAGGTTAAACGTATTAAATTTATTTATTCTACTGGTTGTTTATGTACCTCAAGAGGGCATATTCATATTTTAAAGTGTTTTTAGTAAACTAAATAGCACGACTGTGATGATGGGCATACAGTACATGCTGGTGTTTTATCTCCTCACCATGTCAGGCTCAGACCTGGGGTGCAGTTACACTTTAATAATATAATAAAATATAATCTAAGTAATGTTAATATAATATATCAAGTAGTTTTTCTCACCCATTTTCAATACCTTGGTCACATTTTCAAAACTCTTCACATGACAGCAGTAGACAAGGGCTAAAATAGATTGTTTTTCATTGCTATGGCAGAAAATCTTCTTTCGAAATTCATGGATTCTTTTCTCACTCAGACACAACCACCATCATCAAACCTCATGGCAACCAAACCTTCTACACTATGGAAAAACATGTGGCCAAAACACATGAAATCGTACTAATGGTACTAAATCTTACACTACGCCACAAACCTTTGTTGCGCGATTGAATGTTCGGACCTTTATTGCCGTACAACACTACAGTAGAAGTAGTGAGATGCTGAAAGCATCACACATTTTTAGCTTGGTTGCTGTGGTTGCTATAGTGGCTGTATAAATTAAGATTTAGTATAGTCACTAAAAGTTACAATGGGCAATGTTCCTCCCTATTCGTTGGTGACAGCTGGATGATATGCACATTTACGACAGAGCTAAGCAGGTAGAAGACATGTGTGATATACCTTGTACATAAATCACTCTGCAAGTGCATCTGGCCCTTTAACTAGGTGGCTGAGTGGTGATGACAATAGGTGTGTCTACCCATTTAAGGTCATGGATTATGCTGGAGGAATTAGATATAGTACGCATGACAGCATATATTATATATCATGATAGAATTCACTTATTTTTAGAACCAGTCTTCAAAATGTGATGAACGTGTACAACCACAAATAAGGAATAGAATTATTGCCCCTTAGAACGCTGGACCTGCTGCAGTTTGCCATGTTTGCTGGCTCAGCTGCAGTGTACGAATGCCTCTATCTCCTTCATTGCATAGTTTATGGTGCACATGTTTACTGTTACGGTGATATCTCGCTAATGAGACAACCTACTGCCCTACAGTGGATCATGAGAGTAACGAGGTCGGGAGGCTACATTTTTGTTCAAATGGGTGTTTGGGGATGGGCTCAGAGAGGATCAGATGCACTTGTTTACTCTATATCTTAAACATAGTGTGTGAATTGTAAATTATATAGTTGATCAAATTGTTACCTGTTGGTCCGATGAATCATTCACAAAAGAATATATCCAAAGCTGGCTGATATTTCTTTGGTCATATTCTTTTGTTTGCCTGTTTGCTTTATCTAGGTAATGTCAAAATCTACCCCACTATCGTTGAATTAGATTGAGAGACTTTCTCCTGGGTTACATGTCCTCTGCTTTAAAGGCCAACAGCAAAATACTACGACACAGTCATGTTTGCTGCTATGGATAGTCTTGGATCTGCTTTTATTTATCCTACCCGGATGAATGTGTTAAATATGCCACACCGTTAACTGTTTAAAAAAAAAGTTTTTATTCTCTATATGGTGAATAGAATGTCACCAGGACATTATCTTTATTAATATAAACTGAAACGTTGGGCAACAGTGACTGGACAGGTATAGTGCAGAAAATTGACACCTGTTAGTGGGAGTAATGGAAAGTCTTACTTACTACTATTGATTTAATGAGGAAGAATGCTGTACATGCATTATTTGGGCAATTGTTTATAAGATCTTATTTCACAAACGCAAAGGTATTTGTTCCCAGACAAGGCACCTGTTTTACTTGCCAGTGGGTTATGTCATGTATTTGGCTAAGCAGGTTTCATACTGTATGTTTTACAGCAAAGAGTTGGTGTATTTTTACTTCTGTAACAGGATGAATCAACAGTCCAGAATATATCTCCATTAAACAACAAAAAGTAAACAACAAGTACTGTATATTTTACGGTTTGCCAAACCAGAGGTAGGCTAAGGCTACTATAAATCATGACTATGGCAATATTCTTTATATAATAATCCAGTGCTTTAGCACAAATAATCAACATTTTGGCTTTTCAAAGGTGATCTGTACTCTCACATATTTCTCTTAATTTAATACATATTTTCATTTTATCAGTAATTTATAGATAATCAAGCCAATCAAATTATTCAGAAATTGATTATTTGATTGGCTTAATCAAATAATCAGTGTAAACTGTATGAATAATAGGCTATATGCCCTGCCTCGCCTATCTTTTTAGATTTTTTACAGCGCCTGAATGAATTCTGACCAATCGGGGCGTTTATTTTTTTTTTACAGTGCGGCTAATCTACCTTGCTTGTCAATTATTTAAATATGCGGACACATCTATATCTGCTTCACAATGGCAGACCAACTGGCTCCAGAAGGAGGGTGCAGTGGAGGAGGGGATGGAGCTGCTGTTGTTGTTTTTCTAGCTAATGTAGCTCTTTTTTAGCTAGCTCTTGTTGCTACTCTGAAATCGTTATGTAACCTGTGTGTGAAGAACTTCGGTGGGGTTTGCATGGGGCTTTAGAGGTCAAGACAGGTTTGTATGGCGCTGAAGGGAATATTAGGTAGCCTAAGCAAACTGAGCTGTTGTGAAGATTGTTTTGCAATACGTGGATACCAACCGCTGTAAATTAATGTCAACATTACAAGCTAAAGAAGGGTGAAGAGTCCCATGCTGCCTTCATGTGATATGGGAAATATTGTATCAATGCACAATTGCACATGACTGGTCAAACAAAGTCGTAATTACTAGTGGGAAACTCTGATCATTCTATAATAACCGAGTTTCTGAATTAGGTGGGATGGTACAGCTCTCTCCCCCCACCCTACCCCCGCTCACTTCCTCTGGCCAACACACTATTCCTTTGGATAGAAAGTTTAGAAAAGCGCTATATAGTCCATTTACCATCATTGTCAGCGAGAAAAGGTTCAGAGCGACGGGTATACACAGTCAGTGAAAGTCTTGTCAGTGTACTTTATACAATGTGCAGACAATATAATCATTATCATCTGGTTATACAGCACAATTGAATATATTTCTCACTGAAAGAATGTTGCAATGAAATGCATTGTGTGCAGGTAATACAGTCCTCAAATACATATGATATTCTTATTGACAGTAGATAGAGCTGTTGTCTAAGAGGTGATACCAGCAAACATACTCAAAAGGGTTAAATTCTCATATAATGAAAGATAGTATATCTTTCTAAACACTCACGTACAATAAAGGTTATGAGCGGTTATCTGTCTTAAATTAGTTAACGGTAGACATTTTAGCATGTCCGACCTTAACGCAGCTCTTGTTTCAGAAGGCAGGGGCTTGTGGACAAATTCCAGCCACCGAGTATTATATCATGCACACCTTTATGGAGCAAACAGTGATATGCGTTGAATGGCAGAAATGGCTGTGGCTGGGTTGGCACAGCCTGGATGAAACAATTCTGGGCTGCGAGTGTGACCCACATTTGACAAGGCTCATGTGACATGGTCAGACACAGCTATGTAGACCGTGACCAGTGGTCTGAATAATAGGTATTCTCCATGCATGTACACTTTTGTTTCCTCAGCCATGTCTCCCTTAATATATTGAAGTCATCTGGAACTAGCGGGCGCTAATTACTGTACTCTCTTGTACACTTTCTAAAAGAGGATAGGCATCTATCTTACATTCCAGTCAAGCTGGTTGCCATGAATGTGTCGAAAAAACACTGAAAGACATAGGAGTATGGTTATGGCCTTGTTCACACTTGACTGGTAAGCCGCAGTGGAACAGTATGTCTTGTTTGTTGGGTGGGCAGAATGTGATATGTGGCGGTTTAGAGTAGTGATTTCAAGGAGCGAAAGTGTGGAACAATGAACGTGAAAGACAATTCTCAGTTATTGAGGTTTTTATAACACAAAAATATAATCAACGCAGGTTATCTGAATAATGGGAAACACATTAGCCTATACATACGACTCAGGACTTGAGAAAAAGCCACCTCCGGCTCTGCACTTGGAATATGACGTTTTAGGCTACACAAGTAATTTACATGAGAATAAAGTTAGAAAGAATAAGTAGCATTTTCTATGTTAAACAGGTCAGTGATATACTGTACGGTATGAAATGAGTGTTGCTGTCGGTTAATACAATAGTATTGGGCTAAATACTGCAGGTGTAGTCTACCAAACTGAGCCTGTGCAGCCAGGGCTCTGCCACACGCTCTGTGCTCTTGACAGGTGATAGACAACATGACCATGGAAGGAAAAACATGAATGCCATCCCCCCAAACATGTGATTTCAAGAACTAGGGATGCCCTGGCCAGAACTAAGGAGGCGGGGCCATCCCAGGCCACAGCATAATATATTTGCTCATCGTAAAGCTGTGGTTCTATTCTGTTACATTTTTTGCAGCAAGACATCATTTTGAAAACAAACCGTTTTCTAATTAGTTCTATATTTCATATATTCATCTTTGAAAACACATGGATTGTATCCCTATTTACAGTCCTTTTATACAGTAAAACAGCAGACACTGCTGACGTATGAGGGGCCAATATAAACAAAGGCCTTTGATGTGTTTGTATACAGGGTGTGTACGCACAGGCGCCTGGGAGTGTCCTCATTACGTATGTATGCTCCGGTACAGGAAGCTCTCCAGCAAAGATGCAGGTGCATGCTGTAAGATGCTTCCTATACTGGCGCTCTGGTCTGCATTGGGTTTCTTGTCCTTATACAGCATCAAACACAGGTCAGCGAACTTCCAGTACTATGCTGTCCATGCACACCTATGTCAACAGTCTTCAAAGGGCCTTTCTCAATGTAATACTTGCATTAGACCTGCCCACATATGCCAGTAGAGAATGGAATGAAGGCCAGGACCCCGCCACATGAATATGTGGCCCTTGGCTGCTAGAAGTGTGACTACTATTTTAGTGCAGATAAAACCTTGTGTGCTCTCACTCCTGTGCAGAGTCATGAGGTAGTTTTATATTTAGACTATTAACAGTCTGTTGCGACTGTACACCACTAAACAAAAAGGAATATATTATGAACCAGGTCTAGATAATTGTGTTTAAAATTAAGCTACCTACCTAGCTCAGTGGAGATTTATGGAGTTAGGTTAGTTTCATGATTCACAAATGTATTTTGTTTGAACTCCATGGAGTTTGGCATGCCTAGTGTTCATTTCCTACGATTTCTGACATTATAGCACAGTGTTATTAATATTAAAGGTGTTTTAATCGATTTTAACCAAATACACTTTTTCATCAATTCAGCGAATATCTCTTCACCGCCCCCTATGGCTGTCTGCTCTGGACCTGAACCTTGGCCTTCCAATAATATTGCAATAGCTCTCTAGGTTTCCAGTTACTGCTCCAGCTGTTCTATAAATTGATATCCTGATCTCCTAATTGATCAAAATTATGTCTTTCACATGCAGGTCACTATGGCCGCTGATAGATGCAGTTTGAAAGGTTTATAAAAAAGGACAGTCAGAGGTTGCAGTGAGCTCAGCTCTTGTAAAGGTTTTCCTGAGGAAAGCATTAGCACCACAATGGCTGCTGGCAGATATGAGGTGGGAAGCCTACGTGTTGGAGCTCACATACCCCAGGGCCAGGCTGACACCAGACCTCATTCATTAAAAATGAGCATTCCAGTTGACTTTCTGCTCAGCTACAAATGATTGGGCTGTTTGAATGGAGGCAGTATCAGGTGTCTAGGAAGTCAACAGCTATTGTGCCTGGCCTGGGGTTTGAGTGGTTGAGTGTCATGCTACTTACAACATGTAGGCTATATGGTCCCAACCTGAAATAGGGGCCCACCAGGACCTTACAGGTCTTGTCTAATCCATGTGCCTTGTTTTAATGGTTATTTCCAGTTGTCAAAGTAAGTAAGTTATTCTTCATAATAAATGTTTTTAGTGATAAATACTGGCATGAACTCTAAAGCAGATGGGCGATAATGGTATATGTCTGTGTCTGGGACATAGCCTTTTACTTGGGGTAGAGGTAAAGACAAACCAGTTATAGCGTGATAAAGGAAGTCCATCTCCAGGGAAGAGCTTTCATATATATATATTATATTTGTCCTTTATTATTTTTCATTTTTAACATTTTATCCTTGTTCCTCTCATTTCATTTTGAAGCACTTATGTGCAATCCACTTTTTATTGCTGTTATCTTGTAACGTGTTTGAATCATAAATTCTTTGAAATCACTTTTACATTTTTATAATTTTATCCTTGGTCTCATTTCATTTCGAAGCACTTATGTGCATGTAATCTCTTAAAGAAAAGTACTTAGTTTTAGCTACAATTATTGATTATGACAGGTGCTATACAAATAGTGTAGTATTATTATTATTATTATTATTATTATTATTATTATTATTGAATATATGCATTTTTATTATAGATGGATAGATGGATGGATGAACTCACTACCAAAACATACATAAAACAAAATAAATGCTTTCATATATTTCTTTTTAAAAATAAAACACTTCAATTTGGATGGACAAACTCACTACCAAAAAATACATAAAACAAAATAAATGCTTTCATATATTTCTTTTTAAAAATAAAACACTTCAATTTTACATAGAAAATAAGGACGCTTGGGAGAAGATTACTGTAAATGCTAGCTGCATAGCTTTGCTTTGGAGGATCTCAAATCTCATAGTGCCTTACTCTGTGGAGGTCTAGATGGGGTTTGGAGGCTGCAGGCCTAGACCAATAGACGCCACACATTTTGTGAATGGCATTAAACCATTATTGATACAGAACCACCCTTCTTTAAAACAGCCAAGTATTTGCTCCAGCAAAAATGTCTGTTATTGTTTATTGTTTCAAAGGATTTTTATGCTATGACGAACAGCACACTGTTTCGTAGTTTGTTCCCTGTGTTCCTCACTGTTGTTCTTTTATAAGTGATTATTTTCCTTTTATTTGAATATTATATTGAATATTATTGGCTGCTTACGCATCATAGCCAATATGTTTAACCTCCACTGCCCTGGGTGGTTCAGGAGATGTTAGGCTATATGTGCAGAGTGAAAGTATGACCTTTAATTTCAGACACTGTATGGCATAGAGTCTGTCTCTGTATTTGCCTGTTATTGTTTTTCTAAGGTTTTTAAAGGAAAAAGATCAAATGAGAATGGATCAAAATTCTAGGATTTCAACTGCTTTCATGTCCTGTACAAACATGCATTTCCCTTTTTTATGACCTTGATTGTTTTACTATTTTTTTATATGCCCCCAAACCGGACATCACTATCCCAAACAATAGGTGGAGTAATTTTATTTCTATATATATTTATTTTAACAAATATTTCATAATTCAGAAAGAAATGTTTAATAACAAACATTTAATGTCATAGCTTACTTAGAGGATGAATATAGACAATAATTCATGCAACTTCACTATGGACACCAGAAGAGAATGTTGCCCAAAAAATGTTTTACAAAAAATATAATTGCAGCATTTAGAGAATGTAATAAAATACACGCTGTTATGAAAAATATCACAGAGAATACTTAATTTGTCTATGATCAAGATATGTGAAAATAGCCATCCAAGCGAGAGAAGATGGATGGCCATCCACTATAGTTTGGATAAGCTACATCAATGTTCACATCTGCATCAAGTAGGCTAGGCGTTTAGCCTAGAACTCACTATTACAAACAAATCGAAAGCTTTCTATTTTATTCACAGTCGAGTATGTTAAAGACTATAATTAGCTTAATTTCTGGTTTATGGTGGCAAGAAGTAGGCTAAGCTTATTTCTATAGAAAAGAGAATAGGAAGCTGCCGCCCGGTGTGTGGCATGGGATATACTCGCCGTGATTGGCTAACTCCTCCTTGTCGTGTCGCTGGCACTGCGACATATTGCGTCAGCAATATATATAATCAAACCTGGGGTTCTTACGCAAAACATTTTCGGGAAAAGACAGTCTGACAAAAAATATTTCGGTAAAAGGTATACAATCTTAAATTGCTATAGTAAGGAATTGAGAAAGATCTATTAAAAAGTCTGGAAATACGTTTACCACAATAAACCTGGAAAGGATAATGAACTGACTCTGACTTCACGTTGTCTTTTTACCGGACAAATAATCATCTGCCTCAGATCAGAAGTTTACGAAGAAGACGAAAATCGATCATCAACATAGCATTGAGACCTACGATGGAATCGGAAAAGGTATGATTCTTTATTTGAAGAACCGGCGACCGGGGAATACTGTCGGTAGTCAAAATGTTAAACCCGGTTAATTCGGATCCAGTCATACGAGTTAATGTAGATCATGTCCCACTGTCATTCAAAAAGTTAAGTGAGTTCGTCGAAGTTGTGGGAGATGCACATGTATGTTGGGGGCGGAGGGGGGGGGGGGGTTCTTTGTAGTAGTCTGCGCCCCGCGTAGTTTACTGACGTAGTGTCTCACAGTTGTAGTCGTATCTTTTAACTATTTTTCGTTAGATTTTGCCAGATTCTTTGTTTTGATGGCATGAATTGGCGGGTCATTCGCAAAATCAACGTCGTAAAATTAATCCAGATTGCTTTGGCGAGCTGACTAAATAATAGGATTATGAAAAAAATGTCATATTGTGAAGGACGTGACCTAAGTGGTGATTAATATGGCTGGCTATCCTGTTGCCGGTGGAATGTTGTGAAGCTAAGACTACAAACAATAATCTTGGATGAGGCTTATTCCCTTCCTTAGTTAGATGGTAGTTCGCTGAAACAGCTAGGGCAGACACTAACTCCCATTCTGTTCTGTTGTTGTGTATCCTAATTCAAGACATAAACGATGTTGATGTTATTCTTTTTTTCTCCCTGCGTATTATTTTCTCACTAATGTCTCGAGGGATGAGTTGTGGACGTGATGGGATGGTCCCACGTGTGTTCCCCGTTGTCACGACCCGCAGTGCAGATGTCCAGACAGAGAGCGACCGGCTGGGGATAGGCTATGCTGAGGCAAAAGCCTTGACTCTTTCCTTCCCTGGCTCTTCACTCGTGTTCATTCGTGTTTTGTGGCTTCCTAAGAGCCGTGGATGGGGATGGGGGCGCGCATTGTCAGCGTCATCTTACTTGAGTTGATGGGCTCTCAGCGTTAACGACAATATGTTCAGTGGTAGAAGACTATTCTGGGTGGTCTGTTTTCTTTAGAAGCATAGTTATAGGGAAATGGTGAACTAGGCCTACTATGGTGTAACATACTGTTTGTCAAGAAATAAAATGCATGGAAAGAAGGCATGATGCCTTAGAATTACTTTGGTCTACTACAGCATCATTTGTTGTCACTATTATTTGGTGCCGGTTCTTTAAAAGCCCATTTCACTAAATGAATTGTAATATCAGTGCAAGTTCATGTTGTTGTTCCTTAATCACACGGATTAGCCATCTAAACAGTGAAGCACACATATGAGTTACCTTTCTTAGTTGGAACAATAGGCATGGTTAGGGACTATAACAACTAAACTTAGTCCATTTACTTGGATAAAGGGTAACTAGGTAATTAGGGTCAAGCAAACAGTGGACCTGATCCATGTTGAATGTAATCCTGAGGGGCATATACATTTGATTTATTGCATCCCTTTTTATTGAGTAAAGGCTTTTAGTCCTCTCTACCCTCTGCCATAACTACAAGCGTTCAATCTCTTATTTTTCCCTACGTGACTGCCTACCCACCTTCATTATCCATCTAACTGTCAGCCATGTTCTAATAAGGCTTAATGAGACTCCTATAAAAGTAAGGATTAAAATATCAAGAGGGGATTTCATTTAAATCTAATTGAATCAAGAACCACAGTCTAATTAGAGATTTTCTAAAACTGTGAAGGCATTGTGTGCGCTGTACATCCATAACCATTGTGGATTCTCACAGAGGTATTGCTGGTAGGGCACCCTCTGTTTTCTTATGGAGGTTTACTGGATGAGACCTGTTCATCTCTGGTCACCCAGCAGTATTCAACCCAGGGAGCTATGTGTAGTGAAATATAGGTTTATTGTTGCTTTATTGTTTAGGAGGAATTATATGCGATGGTCTGCATGAGATGTGGGTGAATTAATTATTTCTGTAGGCTGCCTTCATTTGTTATAGGGAGACTCGGGGTCAGCGATTGTAAGATAATACACTTTTATATCTAGCCTAATCTCGCAGAGCCAGCCTTTACTTACGCAAAGTCTGTGACACAGCACTCGCTAACTCGCAAAATCCGCCTACTTGACAGGAAAAGTATTTTGATTGACATGCACAACAACCATGTAACTCAATGACAAAATGACAAAGTCTGACGTTAAATTTATACAGAGGAATTTGTTCAGAAACATACCAATACATCTCTGGCTGTTTTCAGGTATTATTCTGTTAGATAAATAGGCTACTGATAGTGCTTAAAATAAATGTTCTGAAACTGAAATTAGTACTGCAGTGCACTAGCATTGCACCAGCATCGCACCGGAATTACAGATACAGACTTCGTGAGTGACAATGCTAACAGCCAATGAAAATCTACTTCTCAATATCTGAAAGCGCTGTCGAGCTTACAGGGGCATCAGACGTTCATCACAGAGTTGCTAGTGCTAATGAATGTAAGAGGCTGAGACTATATCTAGCCTACTCACTGACTGCTAGCTGCCTGTTTTGTGTGTGTGCTAAACAAACAAAAATAAGCTGTTTATAAACAGCCCTGGCTCTTATGCACTAACAAAGCGGTGCAGGCCGCACAACACAACACTATCCTAGCCATGGCAACGTGTGTCCAATGTGGAGGCGGAGCTTCTGATGGAGCACCCTATGGGGTGAAGGGAGGAACTTTTGTTGTGATCACGTTAAAATATAAAAAGTATTTCTCCAGGATCCCTGACTCCACCTTTAAGGCTCCAATGCTGTCTACATGAGTAGCTGACCCATGAGCACAAAAAAAACATGCACGTGTGTGTTTGTGTGTGCGCTAGTGTATTGGGTTCCTCAGGCCAGTAACCTGAGGTTTTCCTGGCATTAATTATGTATTAATTACATATACAACAGTGCATGTGGGCCTTTAGCCTATGCTACATACATCCACATTACACTGTGATATCTGCATGCCTGTACAGTGACACTGCAAATGATGCAACGTTGTTCTCAACATTGTCGGAAATCAAACTTTAAAGGCAAACTACCCGTCAGCTGTGTTTATACATCATATCTTGTGTGGTTGTTTAGGGCCTGGTATTTGTAAGCGATTAACCTGTTTTGGTTGTCCTAGTAACGCAGTGTGTACAAGCAGAGTTGCGGTGAAAGAAGTCAAAATCTATTTGTGTTTTTAAAGGTGCAGGCTCATCACATAGGTCAGCTTTCAGTCACAAGCTGTTTGTTTTTTTGCAAGGCTGAATTATTGAGTGTTATCAGAAAATAAAGACATGCCGTAAGTTGGCTTTTACAGCACTGAGTGGAGTTGAGCTTGCATGTAAATGTTTGCACAGACCATAATTTTATAATATAATTAGAGTATAACACACACACAGCCTATTCTATGTAAATTAACTAGTTCTATGAAATCAACTCCACTATCAGGCTCCACAGTCACAATGTATCCAGTTCCAGCCATGGAGCTACAGGTGTTACAGCCTAGTCATTGTGACTAGGCTAAACCCTGCCAACCAGGATACTGTATCTCGTTTCATTGAGAAGTTCACAATTTCTAGTATTATACTTTCTCTGCTGAAGAGTATAGGTTACATAGTTTTGAACATGCTTCATTTGGTTTAACATAACAGCACTGGAAGGTCTTATTCTAGTATGTCTTTCTGGTCATGGGAAATGCACATTCAGTGGAGACTATGGAGACATAGTTAAAATGTGTTGTTGATTGTAATTCCCAAATGTCATAATATACTGGCAAGTATATAAATTACACCTGTAATCCCATTTAGATATAAATGCTGTATGTGGCTACAATGTCTAAGTCCTTAAGCCATCAATCCTCATCTGAAGTAAACAAATACATTTTCACTTGGATTGTATTTCCTTTGTTTCCCTATTTACCTATTTTGGTGTCAGAAAAAGCAATAATTTAGTAGTTGTTCTTCAGATCACTTCTCACAATTGTAATAATGTAATACATCAACAATACACCTAATGTAATGTAATAAAATGTGTTGCATCACATATTTGAGTATTTAACAGTTTATTGGCACTTTAGCCCAATTCTACCAATCCATGGCTCTGGATTGACTATACAAACGAATGTGTGTGGAGCTCATAGTGGAGGAAGGTCCCTGTGTATTTAGGTTAAAGGTAATAAGTCATAGAAGACTTGTAATGGCTCTACAACATACACTGCCTTCTCTGTGGACTAACAGCCCTGAGCTGAAGAAATGAAACATGCATATTATGGGAGTGTAAACAAATAATTTCATCTATATACTACAGCTTGTTCGGACACAGCATTTCATTAAATAAACACTAGGACGAGCTTACTAGAGTCTAGTGGCACAATTGACAAATGGAAAAAAACAACAGAATAAAAAACGCATTTGTAGATCACTTCTGAGTTAGCATTACAGGAAATATGGCTGCTTAGGAGCCCAGCTCTAGTGTGTGCGTGTGTGTTTTTAATGTGCTGTGACGTGTGTCTGTATGTGTTTATATCCTGTGGTTTATAGTCTCCTCATGTATTTAGCGACTCCTGGTCCTTATATGGTCTCCACATATGAGAATGTTAGATAATGTGTAAGTTATACTCTTGTTCTGCCTTAAAAGCCTGCTATTGAGAAGCAGTGTGTAGCAGAAGCATTATGAAAGCTAAGAGAGGCACACAATGTATTAAGTAAATGTAAGTAAAAAAAGCACCCTGGAATGAAACCTGGCAAATGTGTGGCTCTGTCCTATTTATTTATTCCATAAATGGAAGTTCTGGAATTAGTGTTGTTTTCCTTTTATCTTTTGCTCTCTTCTCAAGGGAATCTAATTTATTGAAATTACAGAATATTCCATAATCTAACTCAGTAATATAACTTTCTAACATTTTCATACATCCGGTAAAATGTCAGTCAGCAAGAAGACCATTATTTTTCATCTGTTCTGATGTTTTTAGAATCCGGTGTTTAGTGTGCTACAGGTTCTCAAGTTCGTTTTCTGCTACTTGACATGGCAGATATTTGGCAATGCCCGAATAGTACCTGTCAGTACTATTGTAAGTGGTCTACTTCTAAAGTCTATCTAGGACCACAACAATTAAGAAGTGGTCACGCATCTTAAGCTGCTGTTTGTGTGCACAGTGCTGTTGAGTTTCTAGTTTGTTAACTTCATGGTATGAGGAAAATCTTCATGGTATGAGGAAAATCTCTAACAAGCCCCTGGCTCTGCTGAAAGTAAGACATTGAATAATTCCTCACACACAGACAATGCCATTAGTCCAACACAGGCTTAGACCGGAATGCTGGTTGTTAGATGCATGCATGCATGGTCCTATTGCGCCTTATTTTTCTGTTGAGAGATTTGATAGCTTGGGGGAGGGTATATGTTCCTGAAGACCGCCCCCTTGGACGGTATGCATTTGTTTGACATTTCCTTGTTACATAACAAAGCCCCTTAGCTCTAAACTCCCAACTCCAATTGATACTGTAATTATGCAGTAATACATTTATTATACAAATATAAGCCATACAAAGGTTGACATAGGACAAACAGAGCATGCTTTTAAGTCAACAATCTCTTTGTCTGTCTGATAAAGCTAAATATCTCTGAAATACTGCTTAAAATTTTTAAAAAATGTAAATCGTCAACCCAAGTGGTCTGGTCAGAAAGCCTATTTTGTTGTATTTAAGATCTAACATGAGGAGACACAGTCCAGGCAGGTGACTAAGCCGTTTGGATGTGCTGGTTTGTTATAGTAGCAGGTGAAACCAGAAATTAACCCCTCTTTTGCCTCTCTTTTCTAGAAAGTGACCTGGCAGTTGATGCTGGCGGTAGGAGCGGCAGTGATTGGCTCTCTCCAGTTTGGCTATAACACTGGAGTCATCAATGCACCGCAAAAGGTGAGTACAGCATATCTGTTGTATGAGTATTATTATATAAATAATGTTTAATAATTAGATACATTTGTTTAGTTGGACAGAGAGAAGAGAACATCTTCTAATAGTATACACAGAACAAACACGTGGGGTTAATATACTAAAAGTGACATTCAGTAGCCCAGACAAGCCCAGACTTTTGCAAGCATCCAGACAGGCTTGCAATTCTAGTTGGCACCATGCCAATTCTAGTGCTGGTCAAGATGTCCCCTGGTCTCGTGACAGAGGATGTAGCAGCCAGTGGCTGGGAGAAGCCCATGTCTAAGTCTAATAATAGCAGTCGTGGAGGCCTAAGAGGGCCCGAGGTTATCTGCAGATTAAAGACCCTTACAGTCTCTTCACATGCGGAGATGTATGTCTATAACCAGAAGTGGCCCTGTGTTTAGTTCAGTCATGTAAAATTAAGGGAAGATAAGGTTTTCTGACTGAAGAGAAAATAACCATATGGTATCTGCCTGCCATGTAAGAAGGTTTTTATCTTGTTGATTAAAATGCTCAAAATCATTCATCAGGTGTGCTTTATGTGGAAAGGGTTAAAGCCAAACCCACCAATACTATTTACATTTTGTCTGAACACGACACACCTTCGTGACGACAGGTGCGTTGCCAAGGCAGCCCAGAGTTCTTCCTGCCTATGTGAATTTGCCTTTAGCCATAACAGTGGCTCCTGTACTTGGGACTGACTGGCAGTATCAGTGATCTGCTGCTGCAGCTGTTAACCGAGGTCCCTCTGGCAAAATAGCCCCCTGTTCCTCCATCGCACACGGTGGCATTTATCAGACTGATGTTTCGGGGTTCCTGACCAGTGTTGGGCAGTAACTAGTTACTGTAATAATATCACTTTTTTTAGTAACTAGTGTTGTAACTAATTACTATTTCCAAAATTGTAATAAAATTACAATTACTAATCCAAGTAATGCTGCATTTCTGTGTTACAAGAACAAGATTTCTGGTCCTAGAAAACCTAGGGTAGGCTAATTGAACCAACCTGTCCAATCATCTGGTTTGAGAGGCTGCAATGTTTTCACTTTGGCTGATTGTTGACTCCTAAAGTTCATTATTGTTCCATTAAAGAGGATTCAATTCTAAAATGAGCTGGCTACACAGGTTGTCATTTTTCAGAAGGGGCGACGCAGAGTAGTGATTATGAAAGTACTATAGTAAGGTAACAAGCGTAATGGAGCAAATTACTTTTAATACCCAGTAATAAGTAAAGTAAAGTAATATTATAACTTTTTGAAGGAGTAATAAGTAAATATTAACTTATTACAAATCCTGAGTAACTTGCCCAACACTATTCCCGACACTCACCCCACCTGCTACAAGTATCTTTGGGAAGTTATAAAGTGTGTTGAAGTGCAAATCAAATAAATGGGACAGGTGTAATGTATCATACACAAACTATTTGAGACTGGTGATTACACAACATACTGTAACTTAAAAACATAAAAAACAAGGCAGAGTTTTAATTTGTGACACTGTTAAGGCATTGATTTTCCTGAATTGGGAATACCTTGTGGGCAATTTTAACAGTTTTGAAATACATTCACCTTTGTTTGATACGGCACACGTATGCGCAGATGTGAAGTTGGCTAACATTCACACACAATGGACAAGTGTGAGCCTGCCTGCTGCGAGCTCTCCGCCTCTCGGACGCCAGCTGGGGCCGGCTCTCTTGCACACACACGTCCACATAGGTGAGCGGCTGCAGTCAGCTGTTTGGGAGAAAGAATGCGTGCAATGAGAAACACTGTAGGTACACCCAACAGCCATCCAACGTTCACATAGTAACACTTTCATTTCACTGAGTGAATAGTGATAAGAGTGTCTGGCTGCCAACACAGGCCATGCCTTGTGTTTGAGACTGTAAATAGACTCTCTGATAAGGTCCCAGCATTCTAGGGTTATGTATTATGTAGACTGGAAACACATGCATTGTGTTATATCCCTTGGGTGTTTAATGTTGAATCTTCTAATTGAGATACAAAGACGAGGGCATGGAAAGTTCGGGGTGGTTCACTCCCACCAGAAAGGTTGTCAGTTCAAGTGCCTACAAGATCAGCCTACCTGGAAGCATCCATAAGCAAGATGCCCAATTCCTAGCTACTTCTTACAATGCAAGTCACTTTGGCTAAAAGCATCTGATAAAGGACCTACTTGTGATATTTGTGTTCAAACGGGTATTGAGTATTCTCTGTAGCTTAACCACACAGTCCATTGGCGTAATAACTCTCGGTGGAGCTGGAGCCAAGATGACCCTGATGGTATGAATGGACATGTTGTTTCTGTGCATGAAAGGAGCCAGCCTGTGGTTTGATCTGGCCTTTTGGAGGGGAGAATACTTTGGCAGTCATTATGACATGATTGTTCTTCTCAAGAGCAGCAGTGGGATTGGGCCTGATCCCTCTCAGCTAGAACATCTCATTTAAGCACGCACTCACTGACTCACTCACTCAACTCATTCTTTTAGGAATGACCATGTTGCTAAAAGCAACCTTTTGTCCATGGATTGCATTGTAAGCAACCACTTTAAATCATTTTCTGAAGTTTTTGTTTGTTATCATAGACTTTCACCTTTTGTTAATATACTCCTGTACTGTCACATTACAAGCTAGAAAATGTTTTGCATCTTGTCTTTGGGTGCAGGAAGAAGTATATCCTGTTTACATAACTGTCCAATCCTGACGGGGATCGTGGCCTTGCTGTTAATATTTGGTTGGCATAAAGGGCAAGGATATATGATTACAGACGTGTTATATCATTGGGTCTTATGATTGCAACAAGATAGGGAAAGCATGCAGTGCTTGCATTCAAAGGGTTCAGTCTGGTGTCGTGCTCAACATCACCACATATGAAATGCCTTTGCTACGGCATAATGCCATGTAGCAGACGTCATCACACCGGAGCACTAATGTCATTGGTGGAGGGGCAAGGCTGAGTGCGTACCCATGACAGCGAACAGAGGCTGTATACGGTGGTGGGCGTGGACGACTGGAGAGTTGTCGAGAATGTGATCTTAAGACGAATAAATACCGTACAGGTGCAAACACAAAGTTTGCCCCATCACAAGCCTGTCTGGACTACAACCACGACAACTATATGTCCCAGAAGACAAGCTGTGGCTCTGTGTTTTACCAGCAAAGGTCTTACCTCAAGGTCAACAAGTTGACTTCGTGGTTGCTGCTGGCAGGCAATTGATAGTGTAATATAATACTGCCATCTACTGGCCAAACGTTGCAAATCCAACAGTGTCTAGAAATAGTAAGGAAAATGAGGTAGTTCATAATAAAAATTAGAATGAAAACTGCATACTACACTACACTAAATAACTAAACTAACTAACACATTGATGTTGTTAAGCATTAGATATAGTGAGATAACAGTTTTAATTTTAACATAATACTTAATACCTTGCCTTGCCTTAATACCAAATATAGTAGCAGAATATTACTTTTTGAAAACAGAAAGCCTATTTAGTTTTCATGTACTTTTTTCAGATTATTGAGACATTCCTCAATGAGACGTACTATGAGCGCTATGAGGTCGAAATCTCCCCAACCACCCTGACGACCCTCTGGTCTGTTGCTGTCGCCATCTTCTCCGTAGGCGGAATATGTGGCTCCTTTTCTGTTGGACTTTTTGTCAACCGTTTTGGAAGGTACAGTGAACCCACACTGGCGTGTCTTTGGAAATGCCAACTGACAGACATTACACATCTACATCATGCCATACCCTGTGTAGTTCAGTGTTATATTGTCCACAAGGGGCAGAACTGATCCCCTGCAATGTGCGTATGCATGCGAGTGTGTGTGGGCACGTATTTTCTCCAGTCTTGTGCCTCCATATGAACCTTTTTTATATACTTAAGATAGTAATAATAATCATTACACATTAGCCACTTTGGCTAATGTTTTTGTTTGTAATAGCGTGACCTATCCTGAAAGGTTCCCATAATGCAACACTGTCCCCGCCTGCACTGTGTTTCCTGCAGGAGGAACTCAATGCTGATGGCCAACATTCTGGCGTTCGTCGCCGCCGGACTCATGGGTTTCTCCAAGATGTGCAGCTCCTGGGAAATGCTGATCATTGGCCGCTTCGTGGTGGGGCTCTATTCCGGCCTCTCCACTGGCTTTGTGCCTATGTATGTGGGGGAGGTGGCACCCACAGCTCTAAGAGGGGCCCTGGGGACTCTCCACCAGCTGGGCATTGTCATAGGCATTCTCATGGCACAGGTACGTACACTGCCATAACATTACACATGCAGGTTCTCTGTACAGAACAATTGCCCAGCCTTGTTTGACTAATGTGATACAGCAGTCCTTCAAAGTGTGTAACTCAAACATTAAGCGATTACATTTAAAAACACATTTTCTTCATTGGGATTTACAGTGTAGCTGTAGCTACTGTTTATGTTGATATGTGTGTATTGTGAGGTCCTGTTTTTCTAACCAAATGTTCACCAGAGTCATATACAATTGGTTTTGCTACCAGCTGTACTGACCATTGGTGGTGTGCTGTGTCTGGGTTGACCTCAGGTCTTTGGGATTGAGTCTCTGATGGGCAATGCCAGCCTGTGGCCTTTCCTGTTGGGCTTCACGTTCATCCCTGCCGTTCTGCAGTGTATCCTGCTGCCTCTGTGCCCAGAGAGCCCACGCTTCCTCCTCATCATCAGGAACGAGGAGACCAATGCCAAGAAGGGTGAGGACACAGTAGGGTGTCACAGTACAGTAGTCCTTTATGATTCAACATTAGGGTGTCACAGTACAGTAGTCCTTTATGATTCAGCA
>JAOEGT010114144.1:0-12283 GCA_025447795.1 Speoplatyrhinus poulsoni | reverse complement strand
TGCTGTCAGCCGTGTGGGCGTGAGGGCTTAAAAGACCTGGGACTACGGGGAGGGGGTGTGGGTTATTGTCAGTGTTATGTTGGTTTTTCCTGTGCTGTTTTGTTTTTGTTTAAGTTCGAATTAAAGACGGCTCGTGGTTTTTGTTTAGCTTTGGTGTTTGTTTTTTCGTTCGTTTGCACTCGCCTCCACAACCACAGCGTTACAGAGCGTCCCCTTATATTGAATAAATGTGAATATAATGTGATATAACCTAATGTGTTTACAAACGCAGTCACACATTCATGGCATTACATGCAACTAGTTCCAAACACATGAACACAGTTCACTGTATTCATAACTGAGAGCTGCCTGGTACAACCAGTCTCTGCTTTAAGTGCCTCAAGGACACTGACCATGGCTGTGGAAAGAATTATGTGACAATGTTTATTTCCTAAGACTAAGTCATAGTCCTTCCTTTACAGAGGAACACATTCATTCCTCTCATCCACACCTTTGGAAATCAGTTATTTCTAATTGTGCTGGATTTAGCTCTTACTGTATCTAAACTCTCTACTCCCTTTATTGTATCCACACATTTTTCTCCTAGCTCCCAGTAGATATATGCAACTAGATAGGAAATCACAATTTAAAATACCTTTTATGATCAATTTTATCCATCCATCCATTCATCTTCATCAGCTTATCCGGAGTCAGGTCGCGGGGGCAGCAGCTATAGCTGCTTAGCAATTTTATATTTGTAATGATTTTGAACCAACCCAAGCTCCTTTGGGGGTCCTACTGTAGCTGACCTACACTTTGATAAACCACTGATCTAAGATATGTCCTCTATATAGTCTATATTTATATATCCCATCTACATTATTTTGATTACAGAGTTTGGTTGGACACTTTGGCAAGGTCACACAGACCTTCCCCTTTAGGGGCAGGTGCCATGGCTACATGGTACATTTGTCTGTCCCCAACCTGTCCCGGATGGGAATCTCATAATTACGAGTGCATTGTGATTAGATTGAAGTCAGGATTACAGGATAGGGCTTTGTTAAGGCTGTTTAGCTTTTCTGACAAGTACATTAATTTCCTGTTATAGGTGGTATTAAACAGCTTGCAAGACCCACAAGAAGAAAGACATGCATTAACATACAATTGATTTTCACACTTTGTGATGCAACACTGACAAACTAATGATTTGGAAATACTGTGGGTATCGCATGCCAATAGCAAGTCAAGTGGCAAGTGTAGCCTTCTTATTAAAGGCACACTCATTGATTTGTGTCTGAAATTATCCTTGTGGTCTCAACCAGCTTTAAACATGTTTGGTTTGAAACTGAGAGTTTCACAACATTTTACAACACACCAAGCAATGGTATAAACAGTTGTAATTACAGGGCCAAATAAACTAATATGAAACCAGACATGAAGGAAATTAAGCAAAAATTTAAGGTCAAAGATGGCTAATTGCAATGTTTTAAAAAATCATTGTGACCTTTAACATTCCTTATGGGTTACTGTCTTGCCAAGCCTTATCAGTCAGTCCTGCATGGTTAAGGTAGTTTTCTAAAACCCCTTTGAACCTATAGCATGTCTGTAACTAACGATTACAAGTGGTTCATCTATGTGTTCATTTAAGTGCTTATTTTTCTTTCACTGACATTCCTCATCCTCACAGATCTCCCTATTTATTATACACACCTCTAACATCAGCATTGTGTCTCCAATTCGTCTATCCTAAATATATTGTGAAGGTGGGAGGTAACCACTTTGAAGAAGAAAAACCCACGCAGACACACGGGGGAACAGACAGTTACTCTACGCAGACAGAACCCAGCCTTTGCTACTTTGTTTGAAGAACAACACGGAATTAAAATTGCAAAAACATGATAGAGCGCTGTTTAGCATTCTAGCCCATGCTTCGTTTTAGTCCGGCGTTTATCAATGGCAGACCTGCGGACGATTCTCTCTCTCTCACTCTCCCTCCCTCTCTCTTTCTCCCTGTCTCTCTCTATCTCTCTCCCCTCTATCTCTCTACGGGCAGCATCTAGGCAACGGCTGTAGACTATAAAGCAGAACCGGGCGTCGATTGTCGCTCACGGTTATGTTGCTCATCTCCTGCTCTCTGTTTACTTTCCGGGCGACGCCTCCTACGGCGACTTGCAACCCGACCTCGAGGTGAACCTAACAACGTGCGTGTTTTCTAAGAGTTTGTATTCGATTTCGAGTGCGAACATATATAGGCTATGTGAAACGCAGTAGGGTTTGTACTGATGACATGAATATTGAACAGGTGAGTTTTATTATAGACTAAGTTATTACCCTATTTTATGACTTAGTGAAATGCAGCTGATTATCTAAACTGTAGCCTACAAATGTTATGCATTAGAATAGCCAACAATAGAATGAGGTGCAGAACAATTCAGAATGTATTCAAGTTTTAATGATCAGCATGAATATGTTTCCTGGCTATCAATTTCTAATGAATTCGACAATATGATGTAATGTAGGGTTTGCAGACCCTTGTAATTGACAGACCTTGGTGAAGATATACTCACTGTGGTTCAGTACAGAATATTTATATGTCATAGACATAACTTTAAATAAATATGTGGTTAACTTAACATGACATTATGGCAAGGCACTTTCTATATTTAATAAATGCCCATTATTTGCATAATAATAATAATAATAATAATAATAATTTGTTTTGACTGGTGATGTCTTATTCCAAATCCTCACCATTAATGAAAGGTATTGAAGGGAACCAAGAAGCTAACGAGCACACTGTGCGAGACGGTCACGTGAGAGCGCCCCAGGACAAGCGACACGATGTGTCCCGTTGTGTGGCAGGTCGGACTCACCTCCATGCTGCTGTCCCTCCTCCTCTGCTCACATACCGCTGTGGCTTATTGCCCCCGCAGCTGCCTCTGCACCAGTGACATCATCACTTGCAGTGGGCACAACTTGACCACGTTGCCCTTTGACCTCCCACGATATGCCACCCGATTGGACCTGGGCCACAACCACCTTGCTGCCCTGCAAGCAGAGTGGATGGCTGGGCCGTTGGACAGGCTCACCGTTCTCATCCTCAGCCAGAACCGCATCAGCCGCATCGAGCCGGGCGCCTTTGTTCCAACGTCCAGCCTCCGTCATCTCGACCTCTCGTGCAACAGGCTGGCAGCCCTCAATGCCTCCTCCTTCCGTGGACTAGAGCAGTTAGAGGTGTTGCTGCTGTTCGGAAACCAGGTCAGCCACGTCAACCCAGAGGCTTTCCGCGGTCTTCGCACACTGCAGAGGCTCTACCTGTCTGGGAACAGGCTAACAGCCTTCCCACTGGAGCTTTACAGTGGCCAGGGAGCACCCGCAAGCCTGGCCTTCCTGGACCTGTCGTACAACCTGGTGGCACACGTCCCCGTTCAGAGCCTGCTGTCCCTGCCTGCCCAGCAGCAAGGTGGGATATATTTGCAAGGGAACCCCTTGACCTGTGACTGCCCTCTGGTGGCCATGCTGGAATACTGGCTGTGGAAACAATATGCGTCCTTGCTGGACTTCAGCGGCGACTACCCATGTAGGCTTGATGGCCTCGGAGGAGGAGACGTGTCAAACTGCTCAGTGAGCCGGCAGCAGCCATCAGGTCACTTCCACGGGACAGAGGCCTACCACGTCGAGCCAGGGGATTGGCTCAGAGTCCCGTGCCCGGGGTTGGCACCAGGCAAGCGGGCAGAGACGGCTGTATTTTGGATAACCCCCGGGGCAGTGTTGAATTCCTCCACCCACGATCCCAGCGCACGCCTTGAGGTCCTTCCCAACGGCACCCTGGAGATCAGAGGGGCGTCGGCGAAGGATTCCGGGCCATATTGTTGCGTGGCGGTGCGTGGATACAGCTACCAGCCGGAGCAGTCTGTGGAGGTCAACGTGCTGGTGGGGAACTCCAGCGCGGCCAGCGTCAACGACGCGTCGTACACCAGCGGTGCGGAAAACTTCAATACAGCATTCACCACGCTGGCCTCCTGCGTGGTCAGCATCATACTGGTCTTGCTCTATTTGTACCTCACGCCCTGTCGATGTTGCCACGGCAACGGAGGGGCGGAGAGAGGTTGCGGGGGGCGGGCCATCCTTCTCTGCTCAGACCCCACCGAGGTGAGTTCGGGGGAGAGGCGGACGAGTGGGAAGAGGGTAGCATTTTTGGAGCCCCAAGTGGAGGACTGTGGTAAATGTGGGCCTAAAACCCCGACGGTGACCTTGGCTCATGCTACCACCGAAGGTATTCTGAAGAATGGAAGTAGGACAGCAGGACACAGCCTTATTGGGCATACCCATGTGGTGCAGCTCTAACAATGACCAAACTTGATTGGTATAGTTTCCACCAACCAGCATTGTTTCAGTTTCTAAACCACACCCATTGGGGACAGTTATGTTTTTAAACATAAGAAACTGTTGTGGAGTGGCCATTCTAGCTCTGGAGTTGTACCTGTAAAAATACATATATATATACTGTGGATTTATTTCCATCAGATCACCTTGGCTACAAACCCAGGAGGCTGGTGGTAGCACTGATTGTTATCTATTCAAACAGGAAGGAGCTCTGACCTACACAAGCAATGCCCCAGTCAACCCATATCAGTGTCACAGAAACCAAATGAGGCAAGCCTGTTAGCCTCAAGCCCAATATGACCCACATTCCTGCTACTCCTGTTATTTTAAAAGGTGTGTGGATTATCTGATATTATAGGGGTCTTACATTTCTAAGGTGTCTTTTTGGTTTGATGCTCACTTTGATTCAACCTAATTACATTTAATTAAAGTATACTGTATATATTTTTGTTTTACTGGTAGAATAAAAAGTGTTTATATTTTATTTGCCCTATACTGTATAATTGTATATTTATTATGATACTGTTTAGCATTCTCTTCTGTGTTTATACTGTATGTAGTGAAAGATACAAGGTATTAAAGACACTCTGGGCTTTCATTATGTGAAAGACCTTCATTGCGATGTGTGTTGCATCAACACATGACTACAAGTACCATTGTCTCCGATGGCTCTACAGCAGGGGATGGGAAATCAATAATTAAATCAGTTTGTTTAGTACAGTATATACTTCGGATGAAATAGTAAGTTCACCGTTCAGTGTGTATCATTGAGTTTGCCCATGGTAATAAATCTGTTATTTCTGTATGGTTTTCTGAATAGGTTGCAAACTGTTGGAAGGCAGTGGTGAGAGAATTGCATTTTGCTAATGAGTGGAGTCTCCTTGCTCCACCTGCAAGCGATATGGCTGGGTGATGTCACTGCAAATGAGACATCATGTTTCATGTGTTTCCACTCGAGCTGCCGACAGGGGCCAATGCTTGCAGACCGTACATTTGTTGATTTATCATCGTATGTTGAATGTTCCCACACTGCCGATTTGAACGATGGCGGTGCTTCCTGAGCTCTCTCTGATTCACTGCTTGCCAATGTCACATTAAAGCTGAGTGAAAGACATTCTCTTTAAGTTTACCCTCGCTTCTCCAGCTCTAATTTGCATACTGAGTGCTTTAAAAGCTCCAGGGAAGGGTCCAGAGAAGCCAGAATGTTCTATGTCAATGTACAACAGATGCGTGTAGTCTAGTTATGTGAAGTTCTGATCTTCTTCGTGATTCGGATCTTAGAATCTCGTTTAAACAAATCCTTTCCCTAGTCTTGTGGTTCTTGTGATTCGCCATTGCTCAAGCTGGTGTCGTGATCAAAGAACGGAAGATCCAGATCATTTAATTAGCTTGAGGCGTGTCCCTAGTTGTAGTGATCATGTGAGCAATGAATGAAAAAATCAGAAGATCCAGATCCTTTGGTTAGTTTGGGTCAGTGTGTCCTTGTCACCTGAACAATGAATGTAAGACTCAGAGATCCAGATTATTATTGGTTAGTGTTAGTAAAGAATACCCACAGACCAGTATACTGTAGATTAGAAAAAATGTTTGAGTTTGGTTGGATCTGGTTCTATGTCAGTTGGCTAATATTGTGCACATTAAATGTATGTGTATGTGTGAATATATATTCACTGAAATTGACAAAAAATGTATGATCTTACAATCACTGACTTTAACTTTCAAAATGTAAAACGTCTGCTTATGTTAGGTAGCCTAAATATGAAACAGTAACGTAATTATGTTTACTGATGCAGCCATAGAGTATGCATATATGCTTCTCTTAGTACAACCATGCAATGGAGTCTGATTAAATGTGAGTACAGTATTGGATGCCCCCCCACAGCATACTAACTGCAATATTGTTTATGTTTCTTCAGCGCTGCGTACTGCAGCGATGCTCTAAAAGAACTCCCACTCAAAAGAATCGTGTACCCGTGTCAATACAAAGATCTACTCAAAAAGAACGAATCTCTCACAGACATCACCAAACATATGCAGTGCAATAAGTAAGTCTTGGAAGTTATATATGAAACATAATATCATAATACTGTGGATCATGTGTTTGTATTGGGGGGGCATACCCAACAGTTGCACATATATGCTGGGAGAAAATACCTTGCAAGTGCTTTGTACATCTCTGGTGTTTTAAGATATGGAACATGTGTGTCATATAAAGGGATGCTATCTGGTTACTATGGGATGTCCTCAATGGCTGCGGTGCTGGCTGTTTTGAGGTGGTCTTGATTTAAAAGATTGTTAATTGGTACCACAGGGAGTTTACTTTACGCCACACACATCCTCAGCACCACTGGAAAAATCCATGTCTGTAAAGCCAGCCAAATATGTTTATTTATATTTTATACTTACACAATGAAACATTCTGACTTAGAGTTTAGAAATATGAATGCAAACATTTATCTGTGAATAATAACAGGAAATATAATCCACGCTTAATGGGCTGGTTTCACAGACATGGTTTAAAACTAATCCTGGACTAAGGACTTGTTTTCCAATGGAGATCTTCATTGAATGTTTCTTTTAGTCTTGGACTAGGCTTAATCCATGTCTGTGAAACCGGCCAAATATCCTTTAGTCTATTTTAACAGCAAATCTTTCAAGCTGAGGCCAAGGCAGTAAAAGAGCTTTAAACTGATTATAATTTAGTTGGGTCAAAGTGTGTCACCCACCCGAGACAGGTAGGTCGGTGATAGGTTACATTAACTAATCACACTCTATGACTTATTAACACTGTACAGTTCTGATCCATCCTTAGTCAACCATGCAGAACTCCATTATGTTAATGTAGTCTTACATCCTTTCAGATAAAACACTTCTTTACTGGGCTCTCATTTCCACTAATGATTGCTGCCTAAGAACCTATGAAGGAAATAGATAAGGCCCCCAAATCCATTCAGTTTAATTTCACCACAGGCTTTCATTAGCTGTAAAATTAAAATATGTACTGTATGTTGGCTACTGAATAAATCTTTGGAGATTCATATTTAATCAGTATTTGTCTCTAATCATAATGTACATGTTAGCAATTATTTGGACACCATATCAAACTCTTAAGCTAAGAGATCAATCTAGACAGTGATTGCTGTCTAGATACACTGGGAAAGCAAGGTCTTATCTGACATGTAATTTCCTGTGACCTTAACGTCTGGTTGGCTGTTTGCTGCAAAGACGGTGTTATAAAGGCAGAATGAACACAGCCTCTCTCCCTCACAATGTGTTCTGTCCCATTACCTACCCGCTCTTGCCTTCTAGCTCTGTTGCAATACATTTACAGTGTCAGGGAGGGAGACCCAACAATGACAGAGGGACAGTTTGAATAGGAAATATAAATAGCAAAGGGGACATGGGGCTAGGTTGTCTTGGCAACCGTGCCCCAGGACACACAACAGGATTGCAGGTTTGTTTTACTCATTCATAGGGCCAATTACGGAAGTGATATGGAAGTCTTACCACCTATTCTCCGTGTACGTACAAACTGTGTGCTGGCCGGGCAATGTGTGAGAGGACGTGCTTTATTTCAAATCTGGGAGCAGGCTGGGGCACTGAAATCTAAACCAGCCCTGGTGGATATTGATCCCAGTATACACTATGAGAATAAAATAAATGCTGCTGTCTTGGAGTTCTACAATCTTCCATAAAACAATGTTATTTGAAGATGTATTTGAAAATACATTAACTTGCAGGTGTTTAAGTCAGCCTTATAAGTGGTGAACCAGGAACTCTCTGAAATCTAAGGATTCCTCTCTCTCCAACATAGAAAAAAACATGGATAACGATATATTGCTGTACTCGTCAACACTGGCATCGCACAAAACCTGACCCAGGACATTTGTACTATACTTAATGCAGTAGTATAGTGGCAACTACCTGGTCATGATTTTCAATAGCAGCCAGGGAGAAAGACTTGAATGTATCTCACTGTGTATCAGGGTACTGGCAGTAGACCTACGCTCTGGCAATACGGCAATTGCACTGCCACATCGACATGGAATTGGCTAAACCAATTCCCATACGAAAAGCAATTAATTGTTAGATTGGGGAATATACTTTTAAATTCTGATTTAAAGTAGCTAAACTACAGTCAAGCTATACCGTATGATAAAGGTAGCAAGCTACTCCACAAGCTACTACTCTAGAAACAAATGGATATCAGGTATCCTACAGCTATTGTAAAATAAATGAGACAGGGATAAGCAAATATGGACACAGCTTGGGAGCTGCTAGTCATTTTTACCACAGAAAACCAAGACCAGTCGAAGTTGGATGGTGATGAATCTGGAAACAGCTTTATTAATATTACAATAATCCAACCAGGACTAAACCTCCCCCACATTGTCTTTGGTTGAGTGGGGAAAAGGTACAATGGCCAGCCTGTATGTGTGTAAACACAGCAGGGTGTAGGCTGAGTGCCTCTCTTAGTCAGACCCTGCACAAGTCTTGACTACACCCATAGGTAGGTACATGTAAATAAAGCACCGTCTTTGTTTGAGGCCAAGTGGGGAAAATAGGCAGGGGATGCCGATAGGATGAAAAGCATGTGTATGCTAATCCTGATTAGTATGTCTGCTGCAGGCAATCAGCCATGATAATTCATTTCTGGAGAAAGATAGTTGCTATTTGAACTTGAACGAAACAAAAACACCTGTCTCTTTAATGCAATAGGGTGCTCCTTCAGAAGCCCCACCCCCTTCAATGTCATAGGGTGCCCCCTCAGAAGCTCCACCCCCCACATTGTACACGCTTTCCCACACTAACATTCTTTTGCCAACAGATTCTTAGGCTGGTAACACTATCTCCGATTTTTTTTTTTTCAGAATTAAAGCCTTCATTGAAATGCATAGGAATGTTTTAATTTCTTATAAAGATTGTGAATTATGGACACAAGTTATGATTTTCTTTCAACATTAAATAATGTTAGAAAACATATGTATTTAATTCATATATGTAATGTTTCGTGATCCCTGTCCTGTGTTAGTCTCGTCACTTCATGCGTTTACCTTGTGTTTGAAGCCTTATTGCCCCGTGTTTCCCAGTCTCGTTAATTCCAACCGTGTCTGTTTAATCATGTCTAATGTGCTGCACCTGTTCGTCGTTGTTGTAAGCCAATGGTCTGTCCTCCTGTCTTGTCTACCTGTGTATTTAGCCCCCGTGTTTTCCCCAGTCCATGACGGTCATTGTCGATAAGTGTATCGCTGTTGCATTCCCCCCCCCCGTGTTCCTGCCTATTTACCTTTTGTTTTGGAATAAAGTCTTGTTTTCTCGCGTTTGGGTCCACACTATTTGCATCGTGACAGAATGACCGACCACAGCATTGGCCCAGCAGACTACCGATGCCCACCTGTGCTAATTGTGCTGGTCGCACCAGCTTCGCCGCTCCCGGGGTTTGTTGTTGCCGCTACTGCTGCGGTCTGGCTTCCGCGTCTTTCCACGGTCCGTGTCCTCGGTTCCTGCTTCCTTGCAAGACCTCGGGGAAGCCGAGGCCACACAAGCAGACATGGACATGGTAAGGGGAATATTCACGCGGCTCCGGGAAATGTTGAAGCTCACGACCGACGTTAAGCGTGTGTCTGTGGTGTACTCCCTCATGGAAGACGCTATAACATGCCGTCCTAGACTCTGCAACCTCCCGGTCATGAGGGACACCGTGACCACGTTGAGAGGAATGAGGAGTTGGCGCTCCCCCCAGCCTCCACTGTTCGGTCGACTGGCATCGTTACGACTCTTAGGGAAAGGACAGAAGCCCCCGTAGCACCTCAGCAGCCGCCTTGTGGCGTTTCAGCCTCCAAGCCCTTCAGGTTAGTTTCGGTTTCCAAGCCTAGTTTCGTTTTGCCGACTGAAACACTTTCAGTTTTGTTTCAGCCTACAGAGGCTGTTGTAGCCCTAGCCCGTGTCTCCGAGCCAGCCTTTGTTCAGGCCCCCGAGCCAGCCATCCTCTCTCCGCCGCTGGGCTTTCCACGCCGCAGCCGCATCCTGTCTCCGCCGCTGGGCTTTCCACGCCGCAGCCGCATCAATTCTCCACCGCTGGGCTTTCCACGCCTCAGCCGCTCCAGCCGGATCCCTCCTCTGCTGGGCTTTCCCCGCCTCAGCAGCTCCAGCCGGCCTTCCCTGTAGCGCCCTGGCCCCATGTGACTTTGCCTCCTGAGCCCTTGCATTCAGTGCCCATGACTCCGGCGCCCACGCCCCATGTGCCCATGACTCCTGCTCCCACGGCCCATGTGACTTTGCCCCATGGGCCCGTGCCCTTGCCTCCCGAACTTTTGGTCTATGTTCCTATGCCCTCCCAGTCCCTGTACCATGGAACTCCGCCCCATGTGGCTCCACCTCCCCGTTTCCGTCCCATGAATCTCAGCCCAATGTGATGTTGCCATTCCTGGAGCACGAGGAATGGCCATCTCCCCCGGAACCCGTGGATTGGCCTCCACTTCAGGAGTGGCCGCCGGTTGAGGACTGGCCACCACCACCAGAGCCATCTGCATCGCTCCTAGAATCTCCGCCTCCAGATCCAGCATCCTCGCATCCGGAGTCTCCGCCTCCAGATTCAGCATCCTCGCATCCAGAGTCTCCGCCGCCTCCAGATCCAGCATCCGGAGCCTCCGCCTTTGCCTACGGATCCAGCCACATCTCTCCCCGAGTCTCCGCCTTTGCCTCCGGATCCAGCCACATCTCTCCCAGAGTCTCCGCCTTTGCCTCCGGGGTCATCGCATCCGCAATCTTCGTATCCAGAGTCTTCGTCCAGGCCTCCTGTGTCCATGCATCCGCAGTCTACGTCCACGCATTCGCAGTCTACGTCCACGCCTCCTGTGTCCACGCATCCACAGTCGTCGGCTCCTGCTTCAGCCACGTCTCCAGTGACTCCCGCTACTCCACTGTTGCCGTCGTTCACGTCTCCAGTGACTCCCGCTACTCCAGTGTTGCCGTCGTCCACGTCTCCAGTGTCTGCCATGCCTCTAGAGACCTTGACTACGCCTCCTTGGACTCCCGATCCAGTGGCACCTAGGTCGCCGCCCATGCCATCAGCCGCTTCGCGTGCAGTGTCTACGTCATTGCCTCCAGGGTCTCCGCCTCCTGACCCTCTACCTCCTGACCCTACGTCTCTGCCTCCAGTGTCTCTGCCTCCAGTGTCTCTGCCTTGGCCTCCAGTGTCTCCGTCACCTCCAGAGCCTTCGTCTTGGCCTCCAGAGCCTTCGTCTTGGCCTCCAGTGTCTTCGCCTCCAGAGCCTTCATCTTTGCCTCCAGAGCCTTCGCCTCCAGAGCCTTCACCTTGGCCTCCAGTGTCTTCGCCTCCAGAGCCTTCGCCTTCGCCTCCTGTGTCATCGCTCCCGGTGTCTACGTCTTCCCCGCCTCCTGTGGCTCCAACTCCTCCAGTGTCGTCGGCACCTCCAGCATGGTCAGTCCCGGGTCCTGCCCTGCGGTCCCCTGAGGGCTTCGCCCGTCGCTGCCGGCCTCCTGATCTGCGGTCCCCTGAGGGCTTCGCCCGTCGCCGCCGGCCTCCTGATCTGAAGGCTTCGTCAGCCCTCGCCGGCCTCCTGCTCTGCGGTTCCCTGAGGGTTTCGCCAGCCGCCGCCGGCCCCCTGACCTGTGGTTCCCTGAGGGTTTCGCCAGCCGCCGCAAACTCCCTGCTCTGCCTTCTTCTCCCATGTCTCGTGCCCGTCTACTGTTCTACTCCCATGTTAGTTGTGCCTTGTCCTTCGTCCCCATGTTTGTTGTCCCTTGTCCTCGTCCTATGTCCCTCTGTTTGGTTGTCCCTCGCCTTGTCCTCGTGTTGATAATAAATATGTTGATAATAGAAGCAAAGCCCTCGAAAGTACCTTGAGAAGTAGTGTTGGAGGTTTCATCCAGCTGACACTCTGGTTCCAGCGTT
>JAOEGT010114133.1:0-12283 GCA_025447795.1 Speoplatyrhinus poulsoni | reverse complement strand
TCTGTCCCCCCCCCCCCCCCCCCACCGTCCCCCCCCCCCCAGACATCAAGGAGCACGTGAAGCAGATCGAGAAGGCCGTGTCAGGGAAGGAGCCGCGCTTTGTGCTGCGTGCGCTTCGAGCGCTTCCCTCCACCAGTCGCCGGCTCAACTCCAACGTGCTGCACAAGGCCTTCAATGGCTTCTACACCAGCAACGCCTCTGCCAGGGACTACCTGCTGGGCTTCTTAGAAGAGGTAGGGCTCTACATTCTGGTTAGACACAACACTGATGCAGTTAGCATGGTGAAGAGGTATGGATTTACATTCTGGTGGTACCCAACACTGATGCAGTTAGCATGGTGAAGAGGTATGCCTCTACATTCTGGTGAGACACAACACTGATGCAGATGGCATGGTGAAGAGGTAGGGCTCTACATTCTGGTTAGACACAACACTGTCACCCAGGCAGTTAGCATTATGAAGGTGTGTAGCCTAGCCTACCCTTTTTACCTTTCAGCAGGAGAGTCTGTGGTTCTATCGCATGCATTTTTCCTACAGAATGAATTATCTAGAATGAAGATGAATTAAACTATAATTGTCACACTTTTTTTTCTTCTTAATGTTGTTTATATTTTCTATCACATGCTTATTGTTTTCTCACCTTGTCCTTTTCCTGGTGCATAGAGCAGGATACTCCCACAAAATGAATTATCTCAGCGAGAAATTAGTGATTGAATTTTCGGTTTGCCGTCCTGCCCGAGTGTCAACACTCAACGCTTTGTCCGTCTGCTGGGTTTATCTTAATGACAAACATCTCACCTACCAAAAGAGACACAAGTAAATGGCTTCCTGTATGCCTCTTTCCCTCCTTTCCCACCCAACCCTCTACATTGGTCCTTCTCCCATCTCCTGCCAGCCCATGGAAACGGCCGAGGGAGAGGTCCTGTTCCGACCCAGGACGGGCAAGGCAGCCGCAGCGCCTCTGCTGCCTGAGGTGGAGGCCTACCTGCAGCTCCTCCTGGTGGTGTACCTCACCAACAACAAGAGATACACAGAGGTGTGTGTGTGTGTGTGTGTGTGTGTGTGTGTGTGTGTGTGTGTGTCTGTGTGTGTGTGTTTGGAATTGGTTGGTTGCTGTGAGAGCTTGTCTCTGCAGTGGTAGTTGGTGTGTCAAAGTCAGTCAACTTTTTAGTCCCTACCCTGGATAGGTTATTGAAAATAGTTGCATTAACATAACATACATTTTTTTTGTAACCGGTTTAGGTTTATTTTTCCTTTTATATTTATAGGCTCACAAAGTATCAGATGACCTGCTTCAGAGGATTGGCTCCCAGAACCGCAGAGCTCTGGACCTCGTGGCCGCCAAGTGTTACTACTACCACGCACGAGTCTACGAGTTCCTCAACCGGCTAGACACCATTCGCAGGTGACTGTTAACCTCCACCCCCACACAGGCACACACGCTCCCATATAACGCCCATGTGCTTGTGCATTGCATGTCCATCTGTCACTTTAAACCAGAGACATATTATATAAAAGATGACTAAAACAATTAAAATTATTGTGTAACTTCTATGTGAGAAGTTCGTTAATGCAGTAGATGGCGGTTGGTTGAGCATGATACGATTTTATATTGATATTACTCTGCAAGAAAGTGTGAAAAGCCTTTACCTAGATTCTGATTGGTGGAATCGTTAGCGATTTCCTGTACCTCTCGCTGCCGATTCAAAATTTGAATCGCTAGAAAATGTTTATAGAGCGTCGGGTTTCGGTTGCTAGGAGCGGTTGGTCCAGCAGCTACACCAAAGAGTCAACCAGCGACCTGGCGATTCCTGTTAATGAGCAGTCGCTCCCACACGCACGGGCGATAATTGCTGCGGTGTAGTTCTAGCTTAAGGAACCATCAGGCTTCAACATTGCCTTCCTAACTCTGTAAAACATAATGTAACATGGCCTATGTATAAATAAAAGGAAATATTACAATGATGACATCGATGTATGCATTAGTTTGAGCGGTTTAGTTTAAGCAAAGTAAATGACAGCCAATCTCTATTTTAGGACCTAGATGCATTTTAGAATCCTGCTGCTGATAGTGTGGCCTGGGCTAGACATTGCTGAGGCTTGACAGTAGACCAACGCATGTAAATCACTTTAATTGTCCCAACTGTCACCGATACCAATCCAGCTATATTCAGCAGTATTGGACCCATTTCCGATCTCAGTATCGTATTGGTGCCATCCCTAATACACCTAACCGCCCCCCCTTCCACCAGCTTCCTCCACACGCGTCTGCGCACGGCCACGCTACGGCGAGACGCGGACGGCCAGGCCGTGCTGCTGAACCTGCTGCTGAGGAACTACCTGCAGTTCAACCTGTACGACCAGGCGGAGAAGCTGGTGTCCAAGTCTGTGTTCCCTGAGCTGGCCAACAACAACGAGTGGGCCAGATACCTCTACTACACAGGTGGGGGGGGGGGGGTGTGTGTGTGTATGTATGTCTTGAGAGAGAGAGAATATGTGTGTGAGCGAGATGAGATGGACAGAGAGACTCTGTGTGTGAGATATAGAAAGAGAGGGAGAGAGCCTGTGTGTATATAGCATAGTGTTCACAAGGCATAGTGAAAGGTGGGGTCGGCAATGCTGGGGGCAAAGATTGATATCTGAACTCGATGCCATCCGGTGCTCCCACCCTCAGAAGCTCCACCCCCCACATTTGACACACACACACACACACACACATCACATGGCTGACTGCATCTTTAACGTGATCCCCGTGCTCTGCTGTGTGGCTCCGCCCAGGTCGCATCAAGGCCATCCAGCTGGAGTATACCGAGGCCAGGAGGACTCTGACCAACGCTCTGAGGAAGGCCCCGCAGCACACCGCCGTCGGCTTCAAGCAGACGGTGGGCACGCACGCTTCTGACGTTTGACACAGTGGCTCCTAAAGCTCTGGAGCTCTGTTCGCTTTATCTTTTTAAGAGCTATGGTTTCTGGTGGAGCTGTGGCGTGAGCTATAGCTCCTTAGCCCCTTGCAATCATCTCCCTCCCCCTCGCTTCCTGTCATCATTGCTGTTTTTATATTTATTTTTATCTATCTGTCTATCTCTCTATCTCTCACTGTATAGTACATTGTGATTCCCACCCTTCCCATTTGTCTGTGAAAGGTGCTATATAAATAAACCTTACTTTCCTACGGTTTGGGCAATATCTGCATACCTGATGTGTATTGGTGCCTGGCACAGGTTTTTACCCACTCCTCTCTCTCTGGCCTGCTTCCTATCTCTCCTCCTCCAGGTCCATAAGCTGCTGATCGTCGTGGAGCTGCTGCTGGGAGAGATTCCAGACAGGCTGCAGTTCAGGCAGCCCTCTCTGAAGAGATCCCTAATGCCTTACTTTCTGCTCACACAGGGTATGTGCCTCTCAGCTCAGACAGCAGGGGTCACTGTTGTAGCGCTTTGCGCCCGCCTGTCTGCTGCCAAATGCAGGGTGTTTTGAAGGTGTGCGTGTTGTCTGTCCTTGTAGCGGTGAGGACAGGCAACCTGGCCAAGTTCAACCAGGCTCTGGAGCAGTTCGGGGAGAAGTTCCAGACGGACGGAACGTACACGCTCATCATCCGACTACGACATAATGTCATCAAGACCGGTATGTGGCACATGTGGTATCCGCAAAGCTGCTGCGTGTGAGCACGGCTTATGGCTGAGACGCAGCTAGCATGCTACATAGCGATGCCCCAGTTGCATCCATTAAGCCGGTGGATTCCTAGTGTTTATTAACTGATGCATGTCTTGAGTAAATCAGGATTCATGACAAAGCTTAGCACTGATGGTAGCTGACGATGGCCAACAAGGCACTTTTTAATAAATCTGCTGCATATTCTTGGCACGCGCGTTCAGAACATCTGGTCTAATTATGAGGCCTGACGTGCTTTCAAAATAATTTCCTTGAGCAAGCTGAGCTCATGTCCCGTTTGTGTGTGTGTGTGTGTGTGTGTGTGTGTGTGTTCAGGTGTGCGTATGATCAGTCTGTCCTACTCTCGTATTTCATTGGCTGACATTGCTCAGAAGCTACAGCTGGACAGCCCAGAGGATGCAGAGTTCATCGTAGCTAAGGTAACGCACACAACAGCACTGTATACACCGGCCTTTTTAAATGATGTCTCGCCTTTTTCAGTCAGCTAAAATGACTACGTTGAAAAATGCAATTGTTCAAATTGCTCCCAACCGCCACACACACACACACACACAAAATACACTCACTGGTACCGCAGTGGTCCTTTCCATCTCAGATGGTCCTTAAGCATTGCTGATGCAGACGGTGTTGTCATCACGTCAGTCGAACCATTCCCTCCCTCCAGGCTATCCGCGACGGCGTGATCGAGGCCAGTATTAACCACGAGAAAGGCTTTGTGCAGTCCAAGGAGACCATCGACATCTACGGCACCAGGGAGCCCCAGTTGGCCTTCCACCAGAGAATCTCCTTCTGCCTCGACATTCACAACATGTCTGTCAAGGTCAGTGTCACACACACAAGAATCCCTCTGTTCAGCGTAGCGAGATTATAACAATATTTAACAGTTAACAATCTTCCAATACTGTACTATGGGGCAACAATGGATCAGAGACACTATATAAGGTAGAATTTTGACCGGAGCTCTATGGGAGAAGTGTTAAATGGTAAATATGGCAGTTTCAGCCACATGTCCTGCCCCTTCACCCAAAAGAGCCAACAGTCTGCTTTATTTTGTGGCAAAGTCACCTAACGTTTTGAGCATTTATTTTTTATTTTCAGATTTGAGTTGCGATTGTGTAAATGCAGTGTCTATGTCCCGGTGACGATTGAGAGTACAGCTATGTCTCTCTCCCCATTCATTTCAATATGGTCTTCCTAATAACTGCCCGGAGGCATTTCAGAGATGGCTGCTGAGTGGAGAGACTTGCCTATAAGGACTTTGAATGGATGTTGTTTGTCTCCCTCTGTAGGCCATGCGGTTCCCTCCCAAAGCATATAACAAGGACCTGGAGTCAGCCGAGGTAATGGGGCAACATTCACTTCAATCTATTACGTACTAGTTTGACCTGGTCGTTGTGATTCAGTGTATTTCACTTTAAAATGTTTCTCACACTTTGACTGTCTGCACTCAATAAGAACAACAATGTTCTCTCTCTAACACATTCTTTCAATTCAATTTCCTTTATTGGCATGAAAATTCCAAGACGATGTTGCCAAAGCATAACAAATAAAACAAAGCAACAAACTAAAATAAAGGCTGTCCACCAATGTGGACATCATTTACATAACTGTTACATACAATTTGGACAGTATACACAACATTCTCTCTCTCTCTCATTCTCTCTCATTCTCTCTCCCTCTCTTATTTGGCATAGACGGTACAGTTTAGTGAGTCATTACACGTCAAGGCACAGCATGGCAGGAGTCATAACGGGGATCTTTTCCGTATTTGTGTGCGTGTGTGTGTAGGAACGCCGGGAGAGGGAGCAACAGGATCTGGAGTTTGCCAAAGAAATGGCCGAAGACGACGACGACAGTTTCCCATGAGCTGCTGCGAGTGGCAGGGTGTATTCTACACTTAGCATACCAGAATGGCCTCCATGCTGTTGTTCTGCCCCTTGTTTTGATCTTGCACCCCTATCCTCTTTTATTATTGTATTTGTTTGTTTTGGACACCTGCCCATCAACCACATCATCAGCTGTCCATCGAGCTCTCTAAACTCAGCTTGATGCCATGTATGGTCACCTCTAGCATGTGTATCTGTGCTGGTTGTTTGGCAGGTGTGGGGAAAAAGAAATTAAAGTTGTCTTTTGTCTATCTCCTCTCTTGCTTTATTGGTTCTGTGGTCCAGCATATTGCATAAGGGCATAAGCCTGCTGTATGTAGAGAAGTACACCATCTCTCTTCCCCCCCCCCCCCCATGAAAACTAAACAAAAAATTAAGTATCTCAGAAAATTTTAATATTGTGAAATGGTGCAATATTGTAAACTGAAGGGGTCACACTAGCTAATCAGCTAATTAACTCTAAACACATGCAAAAGAACTGGTCTGGGGCTCAGTGGTCCAAAGTCCTCTTTTCAGATGGAAGTATATAGCATTTAATTTGGCAATCAAGGCGCCAGAGTCTGGAGGAAGAGTGGAGAGGCACAGAATCCCCAATCCAGTGTGAAGTTTCCACGGACAGTGATGATTTGGGGAGCTATGTCATCTTCTGGTGTTGGTACACTGTGTTTCAAGTCCAGAGTCAACTCATCATTTACCAGGACATTTCAGAGCACTGACAAGTTTCATGTAGATGCTGATTTCACTCTCCAGCAGGACTTGGCACCTGCACACACTGCTGAAGGTTCCAATACCTGGTTCAATTACCATGGGATTACTGTGCTTTATTGGCCAGCCAACTCGTCTGACCTGTACCCCATAGAAATGGCGTACTATCAAGAGTAAGATAAGACCGAGACCCAACAATGCAGATGAGCTGAAGGCTGCTAACAAAGCAACCTGGCCTTCCATAACACCTCCACAGTGATTATTATTGATAAACAATTACAGTCAGCATCAGGTTTACAGTACATACTTTGCTATACATAATTTACATTAGACTGTTTTTTTAAACTATTATCTTTTCGTTGTACACGAACATATAGCCTACCTTTCAAAAGGCCGACATGTTTTAATTTACTTTTTTTTTTTTTTTTTACTGGTCATATGTCCTCATCTAATTTTCTGAGACAGGTTACTGATTTTGTGGATTTCATGAGCTGTAAACTTTAATAAAGATTAAAACAAATACAGGCTTTGAACTTTTTCACTTGGTGTGCCTAATTAATCCCTACGTCCAGCCGGGTTAAAAAAAAATTAAGTGACCACTTGCAGCAATATCTCAGATATTATAGCCTACTTGTACATTTTTGTTTGTTACTTAGGAGTAATATATGGATTTTGAAATGTGTATTTACAGAATAAAAAAAAATATATCCTTAACTATATTTATATATTTGTTTTAAATGTGCAGTGGTCTCGTTTTTTTCTGTGGCTATATGAGTTTCACTTTGTCAATTAAATTATTGAAATTTCCCAATTTTTCCACCATATTCTTATGTATTGAGACGCAATGGTCTGTATTGGTTGGCCCCCTAGGTTTACGATTATTCCCGGGATTGCCTACTGGACAGTCTATATGTTCTCTTCAAATATGGTGGCCTGAACCATACTTTTGCAATTGAAACATACGCCCGCATTTCTCTGCAGACGGACGGGTGAATGCAAAGTAGCCTACTGTTAGAAAGCAACTCCCAGTTTAGGTATTTAGTGCTGCCTTTATCTACCTAGTTTTCCGCTCTTTGCCAATTCAGCAAATAACTTTATGAATATTTCGTAAACTTGCCCTGTACGTACAAGGATGTAAGGAAGAAAACGTTTCCTGGATTACTCAATTTGGATATTTAGCAGAACATATATGAATTGCGTTTCATGTGTCACCTATGGCGTAGGCCTATAACCTTCCATCTCAAATTTCACGGTTAACAAGCGCATCCTGAAACAGTGACGAACATTTCGTCACCTTTGGGAAAATTCTAGTAGTCATAGGCATTTACTTAGGCACTATTAGGCTCCTGACCGGAAACTACGCAGTGAACTCTCGATAAATACTTCAAACTCTTCAAATGGAAGATATTACAGAATTTGTAACCTTTGCTAAAGGTATAAGAAATATTTCTTCATATCAACGGAAACGAAATGAACGCTCTGACCAGTAAGTGAAGCCAATATACGTTTCAGTAACATAATAGTATAGCATACAATATAAAGTTTATATTAAACTACATGAGTGATTAACTTATAGGTAGCCTATGTATATATCATTCTTTTTATCATATTATTTTACGCCTGTGATTAAATGGAAACAAATGGTTTGGAAACAGGTATCAGGTGCGTAGCCTATGATTATCGTGTAGAACACAACGATTGTAAAGTATTGGTGTTACTTTGTGAACGGTTTAGTTATAGTATATAGAGGTAAACCTCCTAAATATCCGTATACTGTCTGGTGACTAATCTAACGCTCGGGCCTCTCCAATGCGCATTTACGCACGACTACGCACATGTTTCTTGCTAGCCTGCAATGTAAAATCGTTTAATGTCCAGGATGTCTGCTAACTCTGTATCTGTTGTTCTTTATAGTTGTTGCCCTGCAGTGCATTCTTGCAGGTTTGCTACAATCATCTCCCGTACCACACAGTATTTCCACCGCGAAGTTCATTCTAGCAGCGGACAGCGCCAATACGTTAGTGGAAAAACTCCTGAAGTATATACCTGCCGCGCACAGATCTACCATTGAAAATGCGGTAAGTGTTCTATAAAACCATTTGGCAAATCCACTTTAAGCGTGTGTTGTCTTTCCTACAGAACATTCCCTGTATGAATGTTTAACTGTATGAATGAAAGTTAAATGTTCAACTCACTAATCGATAAAAGTTGTATCGATTAGTGCCAGACTGTGCGTGCGTGTGTGTGCGCATGCGCGTGTAGCCTATATTCTAACAAAAGCAATAGGCACTGTTTAGTCAAACATTAGCAAATACTCTGAGCAGAATCTCTCTCTCTCTCTCTCTCTCTCTCTCTATCTCTCTCTCTCTCTCTTTCTCTCTCTCTGGCTTGCTTGCTTGCTAGCTTGGCCTGTTTCCAATATGACCAGGCAGTGCATGTGCCCCAGAGGATAAATATTTGCTCTTGTTTGGTGCTGCAAGTCTAGGCACATGCAGATAGAAGCAGACTTAAGCAGAAAACTGCAATATTGAACCATGGAATTCTCGCCTAATAAGTGCCTTAACTCATTATTCCCCAGGGTCTGACGCTTGACTCTGCGAGCCCCTCGACAAACCTTCAGTTCTTGATGATATCCCTTGGCATTCCTGCCGCACCTGTCCTCAAACCACTCTCTGAACGTTTTACACTGGTTAGTGCAGCGTTCTTGCATTGATGCTTTTGTGTTAACAATGTGCTCCTGTGTGTTTTGCTAATGTAGCTGATGTCGAGCAACATTTTACAACAAACATCTTGGCTAAATTACATCAAAGTAGGCCTAACCCACATGTTATAAGGTTAACAGTAAGTTTACTACTAGGCTATAATGAATTATTATAAATATTATACTTTCAAATAAAATAAATAAAAGCAAAATTATCTAAGTGGATTTGTACACATTAATAACAGTGTTAGTAACACTGTTACTAATGTACGAACGTGGTGTTTTTGCAATGCGTGGCGTTACAAAAACAGCGCATTCTTCTTTTTGATCTCCAAAAGACTGCCAACTCCGATGACTCACTCAATGTGCCCAAGGAAAGGTTAGGTTGACCTCTGTCCATGCTTTCCAAAGCCAGTGTTTGTGTGCAGACTAGCACTGTGTTGTGAATTAACAACAGTTGTTTGGGACTGGTGTGCTAATGACAGTGCTAATAAACACGTAGGCTACAGTATGTGTGTGCGTGTGTGCGCTCCAACTGTAATTTGTGAAGCTGCCTCGCATAAAAGGTGAACGGCCTTGACGCATGGAGCGGCAGGACCTCTCTGGCTTGCAAAGGTTATTCAAGTATGTTGTCCTTCCCCGGCAGGAACATTGTGTCAGCCGCATTTTTGTGGGTGTCCAGTTGTACTACGATTTAACTGACGCACTGCTCACGAAATGGGACGCTTTGGAGGGAATCCACGCTGATCTGCGAGACCTACGGCAACAGGTCATCCAGGTAAGACTAAGATAGCATATATAGCCTACACACCATAAGCACATAGGTGAAATCTTAAACCGGGTCTTATGATAATACTTAATAATAATACATCATGTATGAATTAGGCCCACTCACGCCTTAACGTTCTTTAAAGTGTTTCACCTGCTCTCGACGGCTGTGCCAGAAAAATGTTAAAGCTACATTTTCTACATTTTCTACTACAGCTTCAAGTTAGCCTTGAGAAGTGCTTATGATTTCTTACTATTGTAACAGAACACCTACTTGAAATGACTAACCTATTCAGTGATTTACCTGTGAATATTAACTTATCGTAAGTCACTAATTAGATCTTCTACATACTGTAAATGTAAATATAAGAGTTTTATCATTGTTGGGTGACGTATTGTTTCCTACTGATGGAATGGCACTGTGTGAGTGTGTGTGTGTGTGTGTGTGTGTGTGTGTGCGCGCACGCATGCACAGACACCCAGGCGAATATGTAGAAAGTGTTTTTTAAACACATTTTAAATATATGATATTGTGTGTTGTATCTGTAAACCAGGTTAATAAGCATCTCACCATTATTTCCGTTTGTGCAGATGCAGATGCAACGTGGGTTGCGTACCGTGGACCAGTACCAGCGTCCAGACCTGGCCTCACATCTCAATGAAGACTACAACGTTCAGGTGGCCACCCACCTGACGCTGGTGCACCTCCGCTCCTTCTGCCGTGACATGATCCGCAGCCTCAGGCAGATCAGAGCGCTCGGCAATTGAAGGAGCACGAAGGAGGCGCGCTGCCGACACGCCCGCGTCCGAAAGCCTGGGAGGCGTCAATCACACTGACCGAAAGGAAAAGGTTCACGTGAAGCTGTTTTTAAATTAAGGGAATCGTTTATTTATTTATTTATTTATTTATTTATGTATCTGTGTTATTTATGTATTTATTTTTCAAAGTTTGCTGAACTTTGCTAGCACTGTGCATAGACTACTGCAGAGCCATTGAAAGAGTTAGAGTTACGCCATCTCCGTCCACTCCAATGGACCGTTTTTTTCACAGCAATGGTGGATCTTGGAGCGTCAAAATAGTTCCCAGAAGTTAGCCTAAATACTAAAAGTACCCTATACATTTCATTTTAAATGTAACTGTGCATTTATTGACTACTAATTACAAAAAAATGTAGTTATAAATCTGTATATATATATTCAGACTTCCCACAAATGCATTTCTGGGAACTATTTTGCCGTAAGTTTAGCTTCTCCATGAACCATGTGACCATGAGCCTTCTGGTGGTCATGGTGTTGGTCGATTGTTTGAAGTTAATATTTGAGGAGCGTGTAGCATTGTAGCTAGCTAGCCACTTAACCCACTGGGAAAACAGCTAATCATACATATCATGCTAACATCCACACTTCTCCAGTACAGGTGTTGACACTAGTCGCACCTAAACTCACAGGTGAACCATATTCCATAATGAAAACACACCCTATTGGTATGCAGTAGAGATTAATTTCTTTGTACAGAATCTTGTTTAATTAATCAATCAATCAATCAATCAATCAATCTTTATTTATATAGCACTTTTCATACAAATTCATGTAACACAAAGTGCTTCACAGTGAGGATGACTGTCTGAGTGTCTGCCTGCCAGATGAAAGGTTAAAGGTTTAACTCCCAGCATGGATCCCTTCCTGAGCAAGATTTCTGACCCACACCTGTGCCGTATTACTTGTCGTTTCACTCAGTGTTTAGTCACTTGTCGCTGGACAAAAGCGTCTAAATGACGTAATTGTACAATAGAAACAATGTGTATGGTGAAACTCATGTAACCATTTAAAACCAATGTTGCCATCATAGCAGCACATGGTGAATGTTATTTTACTACATGTGTTATACTTTAGATCAGACTACATGGTTAAGGAACAGGGAATTCGCTCAGTTTAATCTGCTGTTTGATTTTTGTTCTTTATCATTACCTTTAACTTCACATTCATATTGTCCCTTTAAGGAATGTTTTCTTTTTTTACTTTCAGTTTCAGTCCTAAATCACTTTTTAAATATATTGTATACTTTTTTACTTTCAGCATGGCAGGCTGACAGTTATTATTTATTTATTGTATACTTTGTTATTTATTAAGTTATGAAAAGTTACGGTTTACTTATTTATTTAGTTGGGCAAAGTATTATACATATTTGTATTTATTTGTCTAAATGCAGAACATGTATGTATGTATGAATGTATGTATTTATTAATGTATGTATGTACGTATGTATATATATGTATTCATTTTTTCTTACTTGATCAATACACTGCAATTTTTTACCACTTTACTATGCAATTATGTATTTTAAAAAAATGGTCCTATTGTTATAGAATATGTAATAATGTCTATCTGTACAATTCAATGTGTCAATAAAAAAAATGTTTTGCATTGTAATATCTAAAGTTTTACATGGAATAGAATGTCAGCGATGATGTCAGTGAAGCATTGCTTCATGACAGAATGGGGGGGGGGGGGGGGGGGGGGGGGGGGGGGGGGGGGGGGGGGGGGGGGGGGGGGGG
>JAOEGT010114122.1:0-12284 GCA_025447795.1 Speoplatyrhinus poulsoni | reverse complement strand
CCCCTCTGAACACGCTGCACACCTGGCATTGTCTAGGGATGTCAAATGTGTACCAATATCTCATGTGGCTGTACGCCCCATGTGCTCTCAAGTGTGTGTGTGTGTGTGTGTGTGTGTGGGGTGGGGGGGGGCTTACCTGGCACACCTGCACATACAGGTCCGCTGTCCGCTCGCCTGCCGTCGTCTAGGGAGTTGCTTTTGTGTTTCTCTTATAACTCCCTCCCTTCTTCCCGCCTGGCAGAACACCTTGTTCGAGAGCATCCAGGAGGGAAAGTACGAGTTTCCCGAAAAGGACTGGGCTCATATCTCCTCAAGTGCCAAAGACCTCATCTCCAGGCTCCTGGTCCGGGATGCCAAGAGCCGCCTGAGCGCCAGTCAGGTGCTGCGGCACCCGTGGGTGCAGGGGGTGAGTGTCTGTCTCCCACCCCGCACTCATCCGGTCACTAGGACGTCTGTTGAGATGTGGTTTTGTCTTGCTTGCTTTCTTTGTTCTTCATCACATGGTGGGTTGGTGGGCGATTGTCTCAACATGTCTCTCTCTCTTTGTTTACTCAGGGAGCCTTGGAAAGCTTGCCCACGTCCATCATCCATCAAAGGTGAGAGCTGCTCTTCTGGAATGTGCAATGAGTTGTCACATTACAACTACACTGCTGTGTTTTCTTTGTAGTAACCATTTCAAGGCATTTCATGGTTTACTCTGGGTCTTTGACTTTAGTAGTAGTAGTAATGATTATTTTATGGCGTAATTTCTTGGCTTAGTCACTAAGGCATTATTAATAATCAATTATCTAGCAGTGGTAATGATCACTAAGTCATCATTAATGGTTTGTTAAGGCATAAATAATGTGTTAAGGTGTCGTCAGTGGTTTATCCTGACTATACCTAGCAGTGGTAATGATAACACCCCCCTCCCCCTCCCAGGACCAGCAGTGCCAGGGACCTGACGTTCTTCGCCGGCCAGGCGATGGCCGTGAACCGGCAGCTGGCCGAGCAGGACGGCTTCGAGGAGCAGAAGCTGCATGACGCGGTGCCGCTGGTCATCGCCACCGCCGGCTCCTCCTCTTCCTCCTCCTCCTCGTCCTCCTCCGTGCGTCTCTCCCCGCCCTCCGACTCCCGGCTGGCCCGGCGCCGGCAGAAGGGCGGCCCGCCCAAGGGGGGTCCCGTGTGTGCGGCCGAGCTGCGGCAGCTCCTAGCGCCCCTCGTCGTCGTGGGAGACTGTGCCTGCCCCCCCCCCCCCCTCCACACACACACACACACACCACGGTCCCTCCCCATCTCTGACTGTGACATGGATGTGACCCCTCCCTCCCTCCCTCCCTCCCTCCTCATCCTCCTCCCCCACCATCTGTCTGTCAAACTAGCTGGCCTTGGGTCCTCCTTCCCCTCCCCCACCAGACGGCCCTGCCTTGCTGTACAGGGAGTCTGCTGCCTGCGGCACCTCCCCCCGAATGCCTTCTGCACCTCTGCAGCACTTGTAAAGCACAGTGGCCTCCCCTTTCCTCTGGGGGTGGGGGGGAGGGGAAGGGGTTGGCGTTCGTTCAAGGTTGTGTTGTTGTGTTTTTTTTGTTTGTTTGTTTTTTTTTTTTTTGTACAACTCAGTTCAGAACGATAATTGTTTAAGAATCGAGCTCAGACACCAAAGGACAACCCGTTTGTTGTGCTGCTTCCACTTGTTACAACTGGATCCACTGTGAAATAAGTTTTTATCTGGAATGTTCTCTCTGCCTGTATGTGTGTTGCACACGAATAGCCCCTCTGCCGACAGGTACAAGCCTATGCAATATGTGCAGGATGAAGGTATGAAGGCTGTTCTGTCTAGAAGGGATTCGGTGCAGTGGGGAAAGAAATGGCTGCCCTTGACTGGTGCAGTACGTTTTGTGAAATGGGATTGGGGGGGTCTTTCCATAAAATCATTCAGCTCTTTCCCCCCACCCCACTTCAAACTATGGTATATCCCTCATAGCTGAGCCTCTTGTGGGCTAAAAATGGAACCCACTTTTTCTAGCTTTGTGGCCATGCACTTAACTCTAGCCAGAAAATGTCTGTAACCAGCTAGGCCTGACTCCCTGCTGCACCCACCAGTGCAGTTTGTTTATAGAAGTTAAGTTTAAGTCAAGTTACCAGCAGCCATGTTCAAAAATGTTTATACGCGTGTATTAACTTTGGGCAGTACATTTGCAGAACTTGCAAGGTTTCTTTGCACAGGTACGCCATTTGGTTCGGAAGTTAGAAATCGGAATGTTTGAGAATTTGTCCCAATGCTGAAGTTTTATTTCTTTTTCTTTTTTTTGGTACTTTTTTTGTATTTTTTTTTTCCTGATCAGATGATTGTATACATTGGCTGTATGTTTGTGCAGTAAATGATATAACCCTGCTTGTTGGCAGTGGTTGGAAAGCACATTTTGCCCATGTGACCAGTGTCATTTGTTCAGAGATAAAAGGTTATATAACCTTTCATTATTCTTGTTTTTTTTTTTTTTTTCCTCCCTTGTTTTTGTTGACATACATTCATCAACGTCAGTAATTAATTGAAATTCCCAAAGCAAATTCTCATTAAAATAGGTAGACAAAATAAAAAAACATTCCATGAAAATCTAAAAATACAAAAAAAATCTTCCATGCATTTGTAGCTGTATTAAGTTTACTCTACTTAAATTGTTTCTGTTAAACTCGATGTCATTGTGCCACACTTCGTATGGCTGTTATAAGCTTCTTATACTATATAGGTGATTCTCAAGCAGGTGCTGTTAAGTTGAGATGGAACATTGGATGTTTTCAAGTTTTTGTGTTTAGAAAGTTCAGAGTGTGATGTGGGATGGAAAGTGGGTTTTGTTTTATTTTTAAAGAGAATCTGGAGCAGTTTGTTTCCAGGGAAGGCTTGTTTTTTTTTTATTATTATTTGTGTTAATGTTGGCAATTATCTCCATCCCCCCTTCAATGGCAAGTTTGAACGCTCTCTAAAATTTACAGGTAATTTGGTGATGGCGTCTTGAGACACTGTAAACATTCACCAGAGGGTACACCAGCCACTGGCGGGGTGTAATCCCACACCTCGGGTGAGAGGTGGCGCTGCCACAGTTGCGCACAGTACTCTGGAACATGGCTCCTTTTGGTGTCAAAAGGGCCCGCTATATTGATGATGGGACACTGATTGTAATAGTTATAAAAACACACAACTTTATACAAACACATCATTATGGGGTTCTATGTCTTATACTAAGACTTACTTGAATTTGCGTATGCAACTTTTTTTTCCTCAGTTTTGGAAACTTTACTAGTAATCAAAAAGCATTAAGGTTAAGATCAAGGCAATCTTGGGGTTTTGAATACCTATTTGACTCAGTATTTCTGCCTTTTTAGCCCTCTCGACAAACCAGTTTCCCCAACGTTTTATTAGCGTTGGCAATTCTCAGAAATGCACAAATATGGCCATACTCTTATGTGGTATAAGAATATGTCTGGTCGCCACCATTTCTACGTTTCTCAAATGCAGTAATTTACTGCTGTTTTATTATTTTTTTTTTAAACATTTAAATTGGAATGGGACAACATTTCATCCCCATAAGCGCTTTTTTTTTTTATAATATATAGCAAATCATTTTAATGTAAGGAAGTATTAAAGTAGTCAATCACCAAATGGGCAGGCCATCAACATTTTCTGATTTGAGTGTATCTCACAGACTATTGGTTGACTATTTTGACCATAGACATGGAACTGGTTACACAAGTTCTAAGCCCTGTGTAGACACTCAATTTAGACAGTGTGCTCTGGTCTTATGGCCTTACATTCAGGGGATGAAATTTTCAAATAACTTGATCCTCCCAAATTTGGATTTGAAATAAGCACTTTATACTGTACCATGTGAATATGACTGCAGTTCACTCAAAGCAACACCTGACAGTTGCAACAGAATTTTGTATTGTTTTTCTAAAAAAAAAATGATGCAATAAAAATGCTTTCAACCACTCCATGGGTTGTGTTTTTATTAAGACCATATATGCATGACATGCACACTATCATCAGTTTCATATAATATGAACGTGTTAATCTTTTGGCCAAGTTTGAGACTATTTTAGATGTATTCCCGTTAATCCCCTTAATCAGTAACACTGGTAAGAGTGGACAACGGCGTGCGCGTTCATGCACTGCATGTCCTGGACTGGAGATAAACATGAGCTCAGTCATGTCTTCACACATGCGCCAACACGTGACTATTTCACCTTGACTGAAAGCTGCCACGCTAGCCCTCATCGGCGCAGACGGACGGGTTCTCAAGACTGATGCAATCTGCTGCAAGAGCTTCCACCTCAGGCATTATCTGGAATGGTTCAACGCTAAATATGTGTTCAATACACGATCATCACGTATACATTCTCCCACAGGAATTTACACGTTTTGACCACGTGTGTTCTGTATAGGCTTTAAATACGTAAATGCAGGAATAATAGGCCTAATGCTAATGGATTTTAAAATTACATTTCCGAGCGCCTTTCAATAAACCAAAGGACATAAAGTTCTAACAAAAACGGTAATCACTAAAACATTAGCCAGTGTAAAGGAGGGGTAGCCTACACACCTAGGCTTACACACGATCTATTTATGAGTTATGGAATATGAGTTTTGAATACATTGCGTAACTTACTTTTCTCGTTTTTATGTCAAAGTATCGACAGGGAAAATAAATGATGCAATAACCGTGCAGTGCAGGTTAAATTAGAAAATTAGACCATTTGAGGCTAGGCCTATGTCTCCCTCTGGTGAATAGATTAGTAAATTGAAACAGTTGCTAATTTCAAAATGTGAAGTCAAACGATATTAGAATAGTCTGGCTAGAGAAAATTTTTTTTTTTTCTTCGTAAAACACCATGCTACAGTACTGCTACAGTACTGCTACAGTACGTGTCTCGTTAGTTAATGGAAATAGCAGTGCGCTGAGCCGGTGTTACGACTCATTTTGTGTCCTGCCTGATTCAGTGACACTTTCGAAACGTTGTTAAATAAAGCAGAAAAAGCATGAAAAAGTTCGATAGATCTATAAATAATATTGAGAAATATCTAGACATCAATTCACTTTAAAACGGCGAGGCTGGTGTAGATTACTATAGTATTTCTGAATAAAAAGTGAATATATTCACTTTTTATTCAGAAATCGCTAAACTCACAAGCTTTTTGCAGAGCAAACCACTCTCGACAGCTAGCTAACCTTTTATTAACCCTTTCCTACTAAAACACTTAGGGAGCGAGACACAAAAAGTGCACGAGAAATCACACACTCACACACACTAATAGATTGTACGTGATTTGAGGTGGCGCATGCGCACTTTCGAAAGGCCGGGGCCAGGCCCACTGAATCCGGCAGGACGCAGAATTAGGCGTAACACCTGTCCACCAGAGTACAAACAGGGAGGATTTGGGCTACGTGGATTAACCACATTCACCGGCTAACAACAAACCAATCGTTGGATTGTTGTGTTAGGCCTACTACACATGCACAAAATGATAGGTCTAGTAGGCTATAAACAAACCTCTGTCTGTGCTGTGTAGGGTACACCTGTCCCAACAATTAGCCTAATACAAGAGAACGCGTCAACGATTGATTGGGTGTCAACCGTTATTTATTTTTGTATGGGCATCTGGTAAGGATTGCCCCAGCTGGGAAGAGGCCTCGGTGTAGACCCTAGGTGGAGAGATTATATCTGCACACTTATGCCCGGGAATGCCTCCGGATCCCCCTGTCAGAGTTTATAATGTGGCTCAGGAAAGGGAGGTTTGGGGTCCCCTGCTGGGGCCCACGCTACCGACTCTGGATAAGCAGGTGAAGATGGATAGAGAGATGGAGGACTAGTCCTACAAGAGATTAAATAATATGACATTGAACGCACATAGCCTATAGCCTAATATTGATCTCTCTATTTAATAGTGACGATGATGATGATGTTGATGAGGATAAAACAACCCATGTTTCAAATAGGCAGCTTCAACTATCGCCTACCAATCGCCGCGCCTATTCACAGCAAACACAATTTAAGGTTTAGGCTATTCACGAACGTGCAGTTCAGTAAAACAGTTCACTGAACGTAGCAAACGTTCAATTCGATTAACGTACCCTTAGTATTGTAGTAGGCCTACACAATTAGGCCTATCAGGTGATGGCGTGCCTGCGTGGAGTGAATAAAAAAGGTGATGCACGCATGTACTTGTCTTTCCAGTTGCTGTCGGTAGGTTGATAGGCTAAATTAAGATAAGATAAACTCGTGACATAAAATGTCACGTTATAAATGTCTATGTAGTGCAGGGTGTGAGATTCTAAAGTGCTATTGCTAATATCATTGCAAGAAATAACTTTTACCTACGATTAGGCCACTTACATCAATTGCTGTTTATATAGGCTATATGCAGCTACATTCGTGACTTTAGACTATTGTAAATTTAATGTAGCTATAGCGCATTAAACTTATATTTTTTGTAATTCATAGAATCACTTTATTAAATTAGCCTAACTAATTAATGGCAAGGAAACTAGATATTTCCCTAACTGGTGGATTTTTTATTTAATTGTTTAGGCTACAACCCTGCTAACCCAACATGCCTTGTTTTTTTTGTCGTTTGTGCAGATTGTGCAGAAGCGTGAACGGCTCCATCCCTTGGCATCCTGAAAAATAAAATGTTTTAAATAGGCTAGGCTATGTGTAATTTATTTAGCATCTGTTGTCTACCCCATCATAATTTGAGTTTTTGAAGCAGCTGGGTTGGCACTAACGTCCAAACTCTTTCGTGTTAGTTTATTGGAAGTCGTACTGCTTATATTTACCTATAGGCTATACAGCCACGAAACTAAATGCTCCAAGATATATTTTTTACTAAATAAAAGTGCCAGTTTAACACTAGTTAGATTAGATGGGGCTAATAATGCACACGCTTGTCGCTATGAAAAGTATTATAAACTGCACTACAGACCAGTTTACACACATGCGCAGAGTTATGAATGACGTAGGCAAGTGCGACACGCGGAACTCTCGCGACAATGTTCTCCGACCATCCAACATGGCGCCTTAGGGACTTTGTTATTGTTCCATTGCTTGTACAAGTCGAACATTGTGTCGTCTTTTTTAAGATAAAATCACATGCATTTAGGTCAAAGATGTACCTGCGGGTATGAGAGAATTATTTGTATATCATGCTGAGGTCCACCGGTTTCTTCCGAGGGATTGACTGTCCGTTTTATGCAGACAACGACGAAAGCAAAAGCGACAAAAATGGGTGCAAAAGACCATACTGTCACTTCAGGCACAGCCAACAGAGACGAGCGTCCTACGGGACAGCAGTCGATGTTAAAAAGCAAAAAGAACTGCCCGCCCAGCTCAATTGTATGTATACGTTTTTATCCAGATTACGCTTCTTGGACAAAAACTAAACAAAAGCAGAACACAAGACTAGCTTCTAGCTAAATTCCAGATTTCGCGATAGGCTGTTCTGCTTTTGTTTTGTTCGTTTTTTTTTTGTTTTTTTTGCTGAGAATGTCACGTATACAAACTCTTTAAGTTTTTTTTTTTTAATATGATTTTTAATATAATCTACATTGTTATTAAGAATGTTAGATAGTTTAAATGTATTATACTGTAATCGCGCAGCATAATTGGTTATGGCTTTAGTAAACGCTGCTTGCAAAGTGAAGGAACTTTCTTTTTTCCCTTTGTCTTGACGACAATTCAGATTTGACAGATTACAGACTTTTGCACAGGTTTATTGATTTGATGTGTGTCTTCTATTTTCTTTAACGTTTCTGCAGCACAAGGGTATGATCCCTTTAACCCGGAGGTAGTGAGTGCTCAAGATCAGCGGAATGGAGAGCCTTCTGGCGACATCAGCGGTGCCCTGGAGTTGGTCAATCGGGCCATCGAAGAGGTCCGCAGTGAGGTGGAGTGGGAGAAACGGAAGCTCTCCCGGATCGGGGATGAAGAGTATGAGTCCAGCTCTTCCAGTAATCCGTCTAGAGCGGAGGCTGTTAATAAGAGGCCCAGCCCCACGGCTGTGGTCTGTCATTCAGCGTACGACCCCGGCAGTTATCAGCTGACTTCTGTGGAATATAATCCCACCCCCCGCTGCAGCAAGTACACCTTGGATTCAGACGTCCATGGGAACCACGGCAACTCCATGGAATACGTGCCCACCTCTGTGAAAAAGCCCGCCTCCCGCCGCAAAGCCTCTCCACCCTGCAGCCCCAAGTACTCCAGCAACACGTCTTCCAAGTGTAAATACATCGTGGACGATTCCAAGCCCTCCACGGATATGGAGTACGACCCCCTCTCCAACTTCTCTGCGCGGATCGCCCACAAGCACAGGAAGGACGAGGGCCCCCCCGCCGTAACAGACGGAGGCAGGAGACGGAAGCTGGAAGAGCCGCAGAGGCCCCCGGCCGACGAGGAATACGTCCCGACCGCCAAGAAGCCGCGGCGGCCGAGTGCAGATCACGCCCCGAAGTACACCGTCTCCGACTCGGAGGACGGCGAGTGCTCCGGCACGGAGTACCGGCCCACCTCCATCTCCCGGCTCCAGCAGAAGAAGTGTGCGGGGGAGGGGTCAGCTCAGGACGTGGAGTGGACGGACGGGAAGGAGCGCGGCGAGAGGATGACCGGCGTGGAAGCGATGCCGCCGCACGCCGCCAAGGTGTCACCGCCCGGGGAATCGGGCGTGCGAGAAGTGACCCGCCGGAAGGACAACCTGGAGAACGAGAAGGCGGCTGCGAGACCCGCTCATGGGAAGAACAGCAAGTCGGAGAAGGTGCATAGAAGCGGACGGGACACATCTAAAACACAGACTGGTAAAAGCAGCAGCAGCAGTAACAGTAAGGACAGAGGGTCAACAAAGAAGGTGAGCCACGACTCCTCGAAGAAAGACGGCAAGAGTCCCGTGAAAAGTGACGGGGGCAAGGTCAGGCTTAAGGACAAGGCGGTGGAGAAAGCTCCCGGGGAAGCCCGAGACGCGAAGAGAGGCGACGGCAAAGTGAAACCCACGTTGGCCAAGTTGAAAGCGGACTCCGGTAAAAGCGAGAAAACCGCTGAGAACGGCAGGCGGGACAGCAAGACGCACAAGACGCCCGACAGCGACAAGGACTGCGGCAAACACAAGGACGTCCACCGCAGAAACGGAAAGCTGGAACGCAGCCGGAGAGACAAGGATGTTAAAATTGCCAAGGGCGCTGCGACAACGCTCAGCGCCGGCAAAGCCAGTTCCAGCAGCAACAAAGACAGCTCCGTCAGCAGGGACAAGGCCAAGAAGAGCGGTCGATCGCTGGACGGAAACGTGGCCAGACGGAAAGACAAACGTCGAACTCTAAGCCACGCCGACCTATTCGGAGACGAGAGCCCCGAGGAGGCGGAGCCTTTTGGTGAGGAAGAGGAGGACGAGGTTGAGGAAGTACTGGTCAGGAAGTCTGCCGACGCTGTGAAGAGGTTCTGGAAGAAGAGGAAAGCCCCAGAGGCGAAGCCGTCGTCCTCGGACGAGGAAGAGGGTGAGGCACACCAGGGTGGAGCCGACGACTGTGGGCTGGACTTCTCCGGTCTCCAGGACCTGGACTTTGACTCGGACCCCATGGAGGAGTGCCTGCGGATATTTAATGAGTCAAAGGACGTGAAGAGGGAAGATAAGGGAAGGCAAGCGAAACAGGTGTGTTACACGGCTGAATGTGAACATTTTATTCCTTTGACTTCCTCGGGACAGAATAAGGTACGATGGGAAGTACGCAGGGCGCTTTTCTTATTTGTTTTGCTCAGCGTGCGACTTGTACTTAGATGGAAGCGTGAAAATTTAACCTTTAAAGCCACTTGTATGCAAAGCACACATTTTATTAAAATGTTACTTGACTGAGTATATTGCAAATGTTGTCATGTAGCATCTCAATGAGCCAGGGAATGGTTTCATCTTGTAACAATGTTGGCCTGTGGATTAATGTTCTCCGACTAGCCCTCCAGAGAGTCGGAGGAGGAAGACGACACCGAAGGCGCTTTAACTACTCTCTTCCCCGGCCAGAAGAAGAGAGTTTCCCATTTTTCTGCCAAAGGGAATGTAAGTTATTCATCTATAACATCCTTTTTTCCACCTCTAGCTTCATGTGTACCTTTTAATGGAAGTATTACTAATTCTGTATGTGCCAAGGATTCTATAAATATCTTTGGAAAGCCTTTAATGGATTGAGTTTTAATAACTTGTATTTATAAATTAGATTTTATTTTGGACTGTGTTCTATGTGTAACTGTTTGTCTGTATATCCTGAACATTTGCGCTTTGTATTGGCCAGGTCGCCGTTGTAAATGAGAATTTGTTCTCAATCGGCCTACCTGGTTAAATAAATAAATAAATAAAAAATCACTTGGGCGATGACAATACATCTATTTTATTTGTTAATTAATTAAATACATAATCTATCCCCACCAGCCTCTTAGTTAATATCAGCTTAATATCAGTTTCCCAAGTTTTAAAGGTGCTATATGTGTTCTTTAAACATTTAATATAGCGGTATATGTATATAGTTGTAGTAATGGTGTCCTGAGCAGAGAATGACATCACACTCCATCTGTGTTTGTGTTGTAATTAATGTTTTCATATGTGGGCTGGCTGTGTGTGCGACTCTGCGTGTGTATATGTGTGTGTCTGTCCCGAAAGCACGGGTGGTAGTGGTAGAATGTCGTATTGAGCCACTTTATGAGAGTTGCTAGCCGGCGAGCGACTTGAGAGAACGTCTAGCTGCGGCGAGCTCATCAGAGCGGACGCCCACCCACGACCCCACTCTAACAGAGAGCCTTGACTGCGTCTCCCCGCTAGAGCGAAGCCCCGTCGCGGCCTGCAGCGCACCCGTACCGGCGGCCCACGGCCCAGGAGGTGTGCTACCAGCGCATGCAGATGGCCCAGCAACAGGCTGCTCAGCTGGCTGCCGTCGTCAGGACCGCCATCCCCGCCCCCCGCACAGGCCCCGCCCCCCGCTTAGGCTCCACCCCCGGGCTCTCCAAGGAGAGGAAGAGGATAGCGCACCGCCCCAGCACACTGGCACCACCACCACCATCATCGTCTTCTAAGCCTGGTAAGGACTAAATCACCTCTTCGGCTCGCGTCTACCCCCTAGTGGTGGTTTAGGAGACGAGCAACACTGGCCTGACTATTGCTCTCAGATCCATTTCTTTTCGCTGAGATTATAGTCTGGAAACCCTGATCACATTAGCGTTTTCACAGCCACCCTGCTGGCAGACGAATCAGGGAGGCGTATGATGTTGAAGTGTGTTTTGAAACGGTGGTAGAGCCAGATGAGACGATCAAAACAGTTGTAGCAATGCCATTTGGTTCAGCGCTGTCCAATAGTTTCAAAATGAACCAGAGGTCTACGCCAAGTAGGAGGAAGCGTCTGATAACGCTTCCCAAGGTTCCCAGGTTGCCAGATTTTGACACCTTTACAGGACTTTGTTCAGGGCGTCAGCTCTAGAAGGAAACCGTAAATATTACCTTAGAACATAAATATGATAAATTACACAGTACACGTTTTAATTATATCTTTATTGGTATGTTCATTATTTTGGAAGAATATTAGTTGGCCTGCTGTTTCCCTAAACTCTTCATAATGTAATTATTATATAGTTTCAATTATTACATGTATTCTTTATTATAACATCTTTATGCAATGGTTTTCCTAATAATTGGTTATAACAGAAGCTTTAAATAAAACAGGATTACTTCAGGCACATTAATGTTGTGTGTGTGTGTGTGTGTGCGCGTGTGTGTGCGTGTGTGTGTGCGTTTTATACCAGCTCTTGGGGACGTCAAGCTAGCTCTGGCCAGTCGAGTGCTGTCCTCCAACCGGACCCTCGCAGCCCCTCCCTGTGTCAAGGCCCAGACCTCGGCTGGCATCCTGTCCAAGACGGCCTCCACGGCCATCCAGAGGCGGGTGGCACACACCCCCACGATGAAGGTGCAGGCAGGGACCATTAATTGAAATAACATCATATGTAGTCTTCCTCTCTCTAGTCTCAGCCTCTTCAGCAGCACTACGTCACATAAGAGACTGTCTCTAGTCTCAGCCTCTTCATCAGCACTACTTCACATAAGAGACTGTCTCTAGTGTCAGCCTCTTCATCAGCACTACGTCACATAAGAGACCGTTTCTAGTCTCAGCCTCTTCATCAGCACTATGTCACATAAGAGACCGTCTCTAGTCTCAACCTCTTCATCAGCACTATGTCACATAAGAGACTGTCTCTAGTCTCAGCCTCTTCATCAGCACTACGTCACATAAGAG
>JAOEGT010114111.1:0-12284 GCA_025447795.1 Speoplatyrhinus poulsoni | reverse complement strand
AAAAAAAAAAAAAAAAAAAAAAAGGGAGGGATATATAAAATTACCGTTGCACCAAAATTTCGCCCCATCCCCCATGTTTTTCACCGGCCGCCACTGCTGTAAACCCATAAACACAAACCTGTTTAATGGCACAATGCGCGCCCACACACACAAATAACTTAGATCTATTAGGATAATTGGGAAGTGGGTTACTGCACATTGATTTCGACATGTCGAGACCATGCAAATTGCTTAGGCTATCCTGGAAAATTCCAACGTATCCATGATTGTGAAACCATGCCTGCATTGTCTGGGCAAAGTAAACACCATCTTTGTCTAAACGTGTGTCAGGTTACAGTTCTTCTATACTTTTGCGTTTATCTTTCATAAAACATTTACAGTGGAGTCAGTGCCAAGATATTGTTCTGCAACACTCAGTCAAGAACGTTAACAAATTAATATTTCCAAAATAACAACGTGCGAATTAAGATCGTAGTCTACACTTACGAACTTCCAAGGAAATCATGGAACTTAATCTTGCCAATTGTGGTCTCGGCTTCAAAATTTGGAAACACGTCTCCCAGCAAAATCCCAGGCATGACTACGGTCCACCCTCAACACGCAGCAGAAAAGATGCAGGACTTGCTCGAAAGTTGTGAAAACGTGAGTAAGAGACGGAACACTGTCTGAATGAACTCGGAAATAGATTGCTCTGACGTAAGGACCACACATTTTTCGGTATTATTATACTATGCTTTTTCTCCATAATAGGCATATGTGTTGTTGTTTTTTGTATAGCCTACTGGTATTTTATATATGTTGACGATTGGTTAAAAAACTAACAAAAATAACAAAGCGTAGCCCTATGTGAGCGTGAGTGAGCCATTCAATTCAATGTTACACTATCATTTCCCATTCATATTTTAGGCTATTTGTTATTATTGAGAATGTGCTAAATCTGATGATTGTTTCATAATGTTGATGCCTACGTGTTAATGACTTCAATAAAACAATACAAATTAGTATTTTTCTGAAAATAACAAAAAATAGGCCTAAAACAAATGCCATATTTATTAATAAAAATTACTGCCACCATCGATATGCGTATTCTATATGCAATCTATTAGTTTTTGTAGGAAAAATAAAATATAATACACTCAATTTCCCGGTGACCGTTGCGATAGGAACCGTGTTAGACATTATTGTACAATAGGTGGCGATGATATGCACCTTGTCGGTAATCCGTGAGAAGAAATAGAAGAAGCATCACAGCAGCTTTGTAAATATGGCGTTAATGTGCTGCGTTCTGAACGTGACAGGAATTGTCTAATGTAAAGCGATGAATTGAAAATAACGATTACACTGAAGAGAAACTAACATTGTATTGCGAACGGCATACCCTACTGTCAACAACGGCAAGTAAATGCCTTCTCCAAAAGCAAAAAACGCAGTTCGCGGCGGAGGTAGTCCTGTGCTAGACAGCGCCAATGGGCGTTTCGAATTCATGTCGTTGAACCGAAACACATCGCCACTTCTTCCGCCACGACAGGGTTCTTCCGACCCAGCCACTGCACGGCTCCGAGCCTCCGAAAGCCCGACTAGGCGCCGGGGATCCGGTTCATCCACCGGCTCGACCGGCGCACAAGGCATGCCCGAAGAGCACTGTATGCGACTTAATCCTTCATTTATAGGCATAGCATTTAGTTCCCTTCTTGCCATAGACCTGTGGCTGTCCAAGCGGCTGGGGGTGTGTGCCTGTGAAGACTCGTCGTGCGGCAGTGTTCGCCCGTTGATGAAACTGATCGAGGTGTCAGGACATGGCATCCCGTGGCTGGTTGGGACTGCTTACTGTTTGTATAAGTGCGACAGTGCTGCAGGACAGGAGGTTATGCTCAACCTTTTCATGGGTAAACATTTATATCATTATATTTGCTTCTGCTTAGCCTGACAGAACGAACAAATAGTTTACCGATGTGACAACTAAGTAGCCTATGTAGACTAAAGACAGATGTACCATGTCAACTGGTTTGCATCAATTGTGCAGGGCTGCTGCAGCTGTCACAACACGAACACCCCTCTGAGGTGAACCAACATTCCCCACCCAGTTCATTTAATTATTTCAAAACCCATGAAATCATTCATGCCTCTTGCCGACGTCGTTTAGCTCTATCACCTATTCTCACCTGTAGATGTCCTAGTCATATAGTAGCAGTAGCTTACTACAATATTACTCAATTCCTGTGTCAATGTCTGTTTTCATCTCAACTGGGTCAATTGTGAATTTACAGCATTGGAGACACATAAGGCCTCATTAAACACGTTAGATTTAACATTAATTTATCCCGCTCCTCCGATGATTCAGAGCACCATCAATTCTTGTATGCATCTGTAATAATTATAATAATAATACTACAACTAACTAACTTATCTACAGGATGGTACTGGCGGTGTTATGAAATATTTTGTATTTTCCATGCCCATTAGGCTTTGTTTTCTGATGGTGGATTGAATTAATGTTTGTGAATTAATACAGACAAAAGACAGGCTTCCTGCTATACTGCAAAAGCTATATTCTATTATCCTCAATAAATAAAACCTTTATTAAAGACTCATGGTCCAAAATACAATACAATGAGAATACATACGTATGTACATACATACATACATACATACATACATACATACATACATACATTATACAATTAATTTACTTGCTTTTAGAATAATACGATAATCTAATTTATGGTGTAATCAGTGTCTTACATGGCTCAGAAGTGTAGTGTCTCCCCTCCCTGTTCACCCCCAGCCCTGCTGTTGGACCTGGTCCTGGTGGGCATTGTCAAGGCTGTGGTGCGGCGGCGGCGGCCATCCCATAATCGCATGGACATGTTCGCCACCTTCTCCGTGGACCGCTACTCCTTCCCTTCTGGCCACGCCACACGCGCTGCCCTGTGCGGGCGCTTCCTCCTGGCTCACCTGGTGTTGGCCGCGCCGCTCAGGGTGCTGGTCCTGCTGTGGGCCACCCTGGTGGGGCTCAGCCGGGTCCTGCTGGGCCGCCACAATGTGACGGACGTGCTCTTCGGCTTCTGGATGGGCTACTGCCAGTACAACCTGGTGGAGATGCTGTGGCTCCCGTCACAGGTGCTACAGGGGCTCGCTGGGCCAGCTGGTGGAAGCAGCGGATAGTGACTGTGGTGGTTCAGGTACAGCTGTGTGAGAAGGCCCACCTGTTGCAATCTGTGGATGTAGCGCTGACCTCTCAATGCTAGCGCAGCTGTAAAGGAGTGCCTCCAGAACCTTAGAGGAACAAATGTGATGTGCTTTAACATGAGCGGGAGAGCTAGGCTGTAGAGCACATCAGGTGTATCTACATCGTCACTAAAGTTATAAAGTATTGAACTGTCACTAAACGTATAACAGCTTTACTATAGCAGATTTAAAAACATTTTAATTAAATATTATGTAGGGAGAGTGTATGTGTGTGTTGGGAGGGGGGTGGGCATGAGGAGCAAGGTAAGCTAAAGGCATTGAATAATGGGGTGATAGTAGTATTGCTGACATTCCTTTCTTTCCATTCCTATTTTTTTTCCAGCTATGTAGCGATTTTCATTGGTATGATTGTTTTTGTTTTGGTTATATGAATTTGTTCTGTTAATATTAATATCAGAAGTAATTCCTTGTCAGTATTGGTTTCTGATTCATTGAATGCATATGGGTTAACTCTTTGAATATGTGAAACAATAGTGAGGATGTATCTGATATATTTGACATTTATATAGAATTTGTAATCTGTTTGAAAATATTGATTATAGCCCGCTGTGTCATTTGGCTCCAATATATTTCAATTGCACTACTGAATTTGTTGGCCAAGAGTAAATAATGTTGAAATATCTAACATTTAGTTTCAAACGTAAATGTGTATGTTGGAATCTACATTCCTGACATGGTTGGACAGAACTACTGCAATAAATACTGTAATAATGACACTATTATTTTTCAACAACTATGCTATATCTGGGGATTAAGAGTTTATCACTTCTATTTCACTATATATCCAGCTATATATGTGTGTTACTGTAGCCTAGTAATGTATAGATGGCAATGTATTATTTGATTACACTACACTGTGAATTGTTTTATGAAGTAAAATGTGGTATCTTGTTTGATGTTCCATAATTACCCCTTTTTTAATAAACACATATGCAACACTGTAATCTTTCCAATAATCAAGAATGTCGACAAATTCTATTATACTAAAGTTATACTAAACCAAGTAGTTTTCCATTACTTGTTGGACACACTGTGTCTTTTTATTCTTTAATCTTACCAACTAAACTAAAAGAATAGTTACAGGTAAACCCATTGGACTGAGAAAACACAGCATGGATTTATAGTTCTATTTGCCCAAGTCAAGTCCATTTTTTTTATATAGCCCTTAATCACATTGCCGTTTCAAAGGGCTTTACAGTCTACATTTCACATGGAAACAAACAACACCCCCTTAACCTGCTCCTCCCCCCCAAGAAAAGGGGGGGGAGGACATGGGGGATGAAAAAGGGATAATGGGGGGATACTAGTATTACTGACATCTAGTTAAGTAGTGTTTTATTTGCAGTTATTTTCCTGGACTACTATTACTAGCAACATTACTGATGCTGTAGCTGCAATACTTGAGCAATTATCTTCCTCATGGCCAAGAGTAAATCATGTTGAAAAAAACTGGTTCTTCTTAGCTAAAATTGCCATCAACGGACAGTATGTAGCTTCTGGCTGTTTAATTTGAAAGCCACCAGTCCTGCCCTGTAGCATATCAAGTCAGCAGTTAAGCATATTGTAGTTAACAACTGCGACACTTTTTATACACAGCTTGTAAGGTTGTTGCCTTTGCCTGCATGTAATAATTCTGCACAAATTTGTTCTTGTCAAATAAAATTGACATAAACAAATATGAGAATATCTTTTTGACATTTATTATGGAACCCACCATAATCAGATGCTTTGCATCTTCTTCACAAGTACAGTAGCCTACTAAGTTGAAATACTACTTTACAATTCATGTTTTGTTTACTGAGAATAATACATAATGAAATACATAGCAAAGAAACACTCAGCCAAGCATCAAATAACAAAAATATAGCCGCAAGCAGCGATGATGGCTGTCCAAGCCCGTTCCGACCTTGAGGACCTTAAGAATAAAGAATGCCAACTGATGCATTTCGGACTATGTTTTAACAGCAAAGGATGTCTCATGTCTCAGCATCATAACCCTTGCTGTGTTGCGTTGACTGCACCTTCAAGGTTGTGACAGTTTGTAAACCACTACTCCAAGATGCAGCTTCGTCTGTATGGTCTGAAGATGCTTTATACTTTATTACATTTTAATCTGAGTAGCCGTTTTAGACTAGCTGATCAGGTAGGTTTATCATACATTTCGAAAATGCAGGAATTGTGAAAAGTCTAATTTATAATGTAATTTTATAAAAGTCCATTGTGGAAAACATAAGAAAAATGCATTTTAAATTTAGGAGATATGTTAGCCCCACTTTTGAGCTATTTGTCACATTTGTGATATGTCTATTTACCAAACTTCATGTCGATTAGGCATTCACATTGGAAATTTGGTGTGCTTCTGATTAATTTATTAGAAAATGTGAGTAAAGTTTTGTTTATTTTGAACCATGGGATCACAAGATATAGGCCAATGAGTAATCATCGGTAAATCTGTCACATTTGATGGAGGCATAACTTTAAAATAGTGTTGGATTAAAATCCCTTTATCAACTTTTTGTCATAAAGGTCTGTACGGTAGATATGGTACCACGTTTTGTGAGATTTGGATTAACGGTCACAGACTTTTTTGCATGGACAGTGGAGCAAAGACTTTAGCAGTTGAGATGTTAAAGGAAGCGATTTTTGATATGTGTCAAAAGGTTAAATTGATTGTTATAGTGCCACAGTACCTCAGTTTTGTGAGTCTTAGTGGGGGCAATATGTGGCCAGGTTATGAAGTTTACTGCTTCTTAGCTTTACAGTTTTTGCTGCACAATCCACTCCCCTCCCCAGCTTGAGTTTCTGCAGTGGAATAACGCCTTTATTTTCTCATGGGTGGGGCCTTTTATTAAACGTTTGTGTTTTCTTCAGGGGAATTCAGAACAGAGGTAGCTTGCCCTGTGACCTTGCATTGTTTGTACCACTTGCAGCCATACCGAGGGGTTGCTGTGTGTGCAGCCCAATACCAATTTATAACTGCAATAACAGGTAAGACAATACATTTATTCACATTTCAAGGTATGGGGATGGCCTACCAATATTTATTTAGGTGGCTCTGATGTAGGCCTACATTACTGGATGGTCATGTTTATTATATGGGTATAATGGCTTTTTGCAACTAAATATATTATAGTTAACATCGATCAAGTCGAGTAAACAATAAAATAGGTTACAAAAAAATGTATCCTACTAAGAATATAGACTAATTATACAAAAATCATAGGCATCATTGATTGTCAAAGTACAGGGGATATTTACAAAATAGTTGTCAAATTATTAACTTCAACTGTATACTACATAAGTCTGAAAGTTGGCATTCACCCAGATAATTTCTAACATTAGCCTACCATATTTGAGAGGCATATGTCAATATCCCCAGGAGCAGAGTAGCGCCACCCATAAAGGTTTCATGTGTTTTCCAGGTTTCATCACTGTGTTAGGTCTATAAATTCCAACTCATTTAGGCCATTTTCCAAGTTTGCACTATACAAGCATGGCATTTAGCATTTACTAAATTTACTGCACCAACTAAACCTACACCATGGCATTTAGCATGGCAGCACGTGGGGCTATTCCTATATTGCTGGGGCTCATACAGCTGGCTGTGGTACTCTTCCTGTGGCTGGCTGTGGGACTCTTCCTGTGGCTGGCTGTGGGACTCTTCCTATGGCTGCTGTTGGGCTCTTATATAGCTGCTGTTGGACTCTTCCTATAGCTGCTGTGGGACTCTTCCTATGGCTGCTGTTGGGCTCTTATATAGCTGCTGTTGGACTCTTCCTATAGCTGCTGTTGGACTCTTCCTATGGCTGCTGTTGGGCTCTTCCTATGGCTGCTGTTGGACTCTTCCTATGGCTTCTGTTGGGCTCTTCCTATGGCTGCTGTGGGACTCTTCCTATGGCTGCTGTTGGGCTCTTCCTATGGCTGCTGTGGGACTCTTCCTATGGCTGCTGTTGGGCTCGTCCTATGGCTGCTGTTGGGCACTTCCTATGGCTGCTGTTGGACTCTTCCTATGGCTGCTGTTGGGCACTTTCTATGGCTATTGTGGGGCTGTTTCTTAACCTGACATGCCAGATGTATGCTCTATTAGGCACATCCATCTAGGAAGCCATCCATTTAAAGATCCTCTCATGTGAAAATCACGTTCTATTTCATTTCTACTGACGACCAGAAGCGGTGCGTTAAGCACCTGGATGTCCATCGCACACGTGTGCAGGTTGAGTGTTTGAATCAACAAGGTCACCTGTGACCCGGGTGACGTGTGCCCTCCGCCCCGGTACTAAAGGCACATTCACCAAGGAAGTGACCTCTTGGCAATCTTCACGCGAGAAGTCAGAGTGACTGCCGAGCTCTGGCGGTCATTCAAAATTCATAGAACTGCGGATACATACGTAACAATCATTTTTTTCCCTTTTAACTTGTCCATATGGTGTTTTATGTGTGCTATGAGGATATTTTATTAACTAAATATAAGCCAACGCCAAATCAGAATATTGATACAAATGAAAACTCTGATTTAAAAAATGCCTGCTTGGTCTATGTAGCAAGAACAAGGATCCAATCCTGACGATTTACAGGTGGGGCTTCGCATATCATTTATGTGACTCAAGGATGAGGACGGGAGAAAAGCTATACTCACATTGTTGAACTTGGTCGTGAAGTGGGTAGTAGTAGCAGAAACCAGAAACTCTGGTAATGTATGCCTTCATGTCTTACGAAAAAACTACTGGTAGACAGAAGTGGATGGCATTTATATATTTACTGTTTTAAAAGGGAAATGATTGGACAAATCATGGATCATGACCAAAAGAACTAGATCAAGGGTATAAGCGGCCAAAATGGGTTTCCTCAGGGCGGTGGCTGGCGTCTCCCTAGGGATAGGGTGAGAAGCTTGGCTATCCGTGAGGAACTCGGAGTAGAGCCATTGTACGGGCATCTGGTAAGGATGCCCCCAGGCGCATATAGGGAGGCATTCCAGGCAGGTAAAGCTGGGAGTAGGCCTTGGGGAAGACCCAGGACTAGGTGAGATTGTATCTCCATGTGTTAGCCTGGGGAACGTCTCAGGATCCCCATTTAGAGCTTGTTAACGTGGCTAGGGAAGTTTGGGGTCCCCTGTTGCTGCGGAGCTGCTGGTCCTGCGGACCAATATATTCCCTAGATTCTCCATATCCTATCCATAGAGACCAAGACATTGCATGTTGACCTGACAGTTGTGGAGCTATTCCTGATTTATTTTGGGTCTGTCTGTCTAGGAGAGCCTCACCTCCCATCACCTATAGGTCTTATCAGGTTAAGGTCCATCACCTCTGCACCACAGCCTTTGCCCTCAGCTTCACTATGGTGCACAGAGTAGCAGTGATCGGGGCAGGACCCTCAGGGCTCACCAGCATGAAGGCCTGTCTGGGCGAGGGAATGGTGCCCACATGCTTTGAAAGCAGTGACGATATGGGCGGACTGTGGCGGTTTAAGGTGAGGCCTCATTTGCACTTGCTCTCAAATCATTATTTCTTCCATAAATAAGTTGTTCATAGCTCATGACACATGTAATCACACAGCCAAACATGTATGCGGTATACTGAGCCACCACTAAAACACATCTTTTCTATTTAACAACTTAAGGCTTTGTTGAATGAATCCTGAATGAATCCTGTGTCTATGCAGGAAGTGTCAGAGCCCAACAGGGCCAGTATCTACCGCTCGCTCACCATTAACATCTCCAAGGAAATGATGTGCTTCAGTGACTTCCCCATTCCTGCAGATTATCCCAACTACATGCATCACTCAAAAATCCTCACCTACTTCAGGATGTATGCAGAGCACTTCAAACTGCTGCCATACATCCACTTCAAGGTAACAGGAGACCACAGGGGGTTATTGGGGGATGTTTCTGTGTTCTTTACTTCACGAGATGACCTGCCACATGTGTTTTTGTGCTGCAGACAACAGTAAAGGGGATACAACAGAGGCCAGACTATTCTCGTACCGGACAGTGGGAGGTTGTGACTGTGAACAATGATGGGCTGGAAGAGACGCACATCTTTGATGCCGTCATCTGCTGCTCTGGTCACTACGCCTACCCCCACCTGCCGCTCAAAGACTTCCCAGGTATACACAATGTTAGTTCTATGACACACACACACATGCAAGCACCTGCAGACACTATTATGACAGACAGTCCCATGCTGTAATCAACCCTTCTGTGGGACTTGCAGGAATTGAGACATTCGAAGGAAGGTACCTCCACAGCTGGGACTATAAAGGGCCTGAGGACATGGTTGGAAAGAGGGTGGTGGTCATTGGCATTGGTAACTCTGGTGGAGACATCGCTGTTGAGTGCAGCAGAGTGGCAGAGCAGGTCGGCAAGCTGTTGTGATCACCTTTCATTTTGTTAGGGAAATATGTGTGTGGCTTAGAGCTGTCTGGAGAGCTGCGCAGGAATTAGTTTAATTCATGATTATACATATTGATTGCATGATAGTGCGGGGGGGATACAGACGTGCGCATGCAGCTGTAGGAGGAGGGGTAGAGAGGAGTGTCAAGCACGTGACAGAAGGGAGCATGAGCTCTCCGAGTATCCAAACAAAGCCTGTATCAACTACAGGAGCACCTGTACTGCTGGACACACAAAGGAGTTAATAGTAATGATAACCATTCTGGCAAATAAATGAGTCTCTTCTGTGCCTGTAGCTCTGTACTTGAGCCCATATAGTCTCTACAGGTTTATTTGAGCACTCGTCGCGGTGCCTGGGTCGTCCGTCAGGTGTCCGAGAATGGCCTTCCTTTGGACGTGTACAACACACGCTTTGTCCACATCCTGTTCCGGCTGCTGCCAATCAACATTTTTAACTGGCTTGGTGAGAATAAGCTCAATGCCCTGTATGACCACACCATGTACGCGCTCAAGCCAAAACACAGGTAAGGTGCTTAACCTGTCTCTCATAGAGTAAATGCCACAGTTTCAATATACAATTATCAACATACAGAATCACTTGCATTTTAGATAAATAAAAAAGTACCATTGTTACATGTGATTATACAGTATTATTGTCCCTATAGTAAATCATGTTTTGGACAATTTACTTTGATAGTTGATAATGCAGACATTTTGAAACTAAACTTGCCATATAAGACAAAATAATCAGCATCTCAAAACAAAACAAAACAAAAAAACAGAAACATAATCTGCATCTTCAGTCATTCTGCTTTGTTATCTGACAGGCTGTTCAGTCAGGTCCCTGTCGTCAATGATGACCTGCCTATGAAAATCCTGTCTGGGGCTGTCATCATCAAGTCAAATGTGAAGGAGATCTGCGGCTCCACTGTGACGTTTGACGACGACAGTGTTGTAGAGAAGGTCAGAAGACTAAGACTTTGATGTAGGCAGTTTGCGTTACATAACTTGTTATAAACCAACAAAGATAATATGGGTTACGGAACAGAACATAAATGCAGGTTCTTATTTTCTTGAAGGTGGACACAATTGTCTTTGCCACCGGATACAGCTATGATTTTCCATTCCTGCCTGCCCATGTTGCACGGAGGTCTGGTCACCGCTTGGGGCTGTACAAGCATGTTTTCCCCCCAATGCTGGAGCACAACACCCTGGCTGTGGTGGGCTTCATCCACGGCCTGGGGGCCATTATGCCTCAGGCGGAGATACAGGCTCGCTGGGTCACTCGTGTTTTCAAAGGTGAGGGTCGACATTCAAGGTCAACCAGAATCTATTGGTGTAGGTCTGGGAAAAATGCAGGATTTCTGGATTGTAATATTACAATTAGCTTGTGAGAATATCACCCACACCGAAGAAGGGTGTTGGAATATTGCATGAATTATCAGATCACGAGCATATTCCAGAACCAGCGACACAAAACCTCATTCCTGCAAAAGTTTCTTACAGCCTTTGAAACGCGGCTCCAGAATGTATGTGGATGCCCGAGAGGCCACAATACGTGGTGTGAACTTATCTTCGCTCAATGTGCACCGCGCAGTCACTACTCAGCATCATGCTAAAGAAAATTAAATATAACCGCGTGAACAGCTTTCATTGGCTTTAATGTTGTAGCCTACAGTACATGTTACTGTACAGACTGTAGCCTATACTCTCACCGATCCGATGCCGCGGCAAGACTGTAAACGGTTGGATATGACCTGAACTAATCAGACACTCATCTTTTTTCTATATCTGCTTATTGGAATGTAGCCTACAAAACGTATGGATAGCTTTTTGTCAAAAGAGTGGTAAGTAGCCTACTGTATGCTTTGTAATAGTAAGATTTGTTTGTCTGCCATAATGGAAAACATTTGGAGTACGAATGAACCAAGAACACGCAGCCGGCCGTCTCTGAGATACAATCGGATATAATATATAAACTTTTGAGTTGGCGCCGCGGCGGATTGTCATAAAATTAGAAATGTTTTACATTACATTTCACAAGTTTTTACTGTAGCCTACCAGACCATACCAGGCAGGGAATGCGCAAAATAGATTGACATGTTTATTGGACATAGCCTAAAATTGGTGTTCTTTTTAAAATGTAAGAAAATGCACAAATTACATGCATATCATATGTTGTCTTAATTCCTAAATAAAGTAGGCTAGGTTTATTTAGAGACTGCATCTATCTTTGGGTTCATCTACATGGTTTGTTTACTGTTCTGTCCTCATGGTTACCTCAAAACCAGATGCATTGCTTCTGTGACTGCAGTATATTTGCCTTTTACATGAGAGGCGGGCAGGACGGAGAGCAGGGTGCCAATTCCCATGTGAAAAGCCCTCTACCATGTCAGATTGTCCTACTACCATAGCAAAAAATTATAGTTTTAGATAATTAATATCGCCGGATTACCTTAAAAATAATAAAAAAATAGCCCAATAAGAAAAAACAAAAGTAACCCTGTGTATAGGCCGCACCCGAATATTAGCCGCCGAGCTGCCGACAGTTTGCAAAATCAATGTATTAATCAGAAGACCCCCATGAACAACTCACTAAGAGAAGGAGTTACCCTGCCCGGAGGAAGCCCAGGGCCCCCGTCTGGAG
>JAOEGT010114100.1:0-12284 GCA_025447795.1 Speoplatyrhinus poulsoni | reverse complement strand
TGTTCATGTCACATTGTTTCTGAGTTTGTTTGAGTTCTTTTTGAGTTGTAATTAAAAGACGAGCCGAGGGCTCGTGGCTGGTTCACCATAGCCATTGTTTTTTCGTTCGTTTGCACTCACCTCCAACACCACAGCGTTACACTGACTAAATATGGTTAGCTTGTTCAGCAACGACCTGCATACATACATACAAACTACAGTACATACTCATTAACGCACTGTCGCTAAATGTACTGCTCATGGTTACTGCCAGCAGTTGTAGCCATTTGCTAAAGAGCATCTCAACAGGAGTTGCTGAGACACTTGGGAACAGTTCATTACTATAGCAGCCTTTCATCGTAAGCCTTTAAGCAGCCCCAGAAGATCAATTGAAGCATAAGTGCCTTTCTCGGCCACACTTTAGTAGCAGGAAGGATAAGATTTTTCATGATCTTTTTTGCTCTGACAGGCTTTTCCGGCTTGTCCCAAATTCAAAATGGCAACTTTCCAGTGTCATTTCTCATTTTCTATATCTAAAACGTCTGGCAGAGGGCAAAGTTATGCTCATATAATCACTCTAGTTAGCCTACTGTATTCTTTCTTTTGTTGTGTATATTCATCTCTTTTAAATGTTTAGCCATACCCATTGTATTTTAGTATCAGCATTGCAATTCACTCATATTACGTTTTTCTATATGAATTACAGTAGTATAAAGTATTTTACATATTCCTTTGCTAATCCACTGGAATTAATCGAAGGCTAAACTCCCATTTAACTATCCATCCATCCATCTTCTCCCGCTTATCCGGAGTCGGGTCGCGGGGGCAGCAGCTCCAGCAGGGGACCCCAAACCTCCCTTTCCCGAGCCACATTAGCAAGCTCTGACTGGGGGATCCCGAGACGTTCCCAGGCCAGTGTAGAGATATAATCTCTCCACCTAGTCCTGGGTCTTCCCCGAGGCCTCCTCCCAGCTGGACGTGACTGGAACACCTCCCAAGGGAGGCGCCCAGGGCGCATCCTTACTAGATCCCTGCCAAACTCCCATTCATATTTGTTGAAAACATTTGTCTGTGTTATTCTATTGGCAACTACAGAAAAACATTTTCTCTCTGTGGAGTTAACTTAGTTTCCTATTTAGTAGTTTTCTTCTCTTTGCAAGTAAGTCTGCTCTGTTGTGTTTCACACCATAGGCCCGTGACTCTGGTAAACCTCCTCTTAGCGCCACATGCTGGGTGTTCCTGAGGATCATTGGCAACAATCAGTACAGACCCTCTGTCTCGTCCCTGGAGATCATCATCGTCATGGTGACTGACGTGTTTTCTGGTGGCGCGATCGGTCGACTCTACGCGACAGACAGAGACACCAACGACATGCTGTCATTTACCCAGAAGCCCCAGTCCAAGAGCATGTTCCAGATTGACAGGCAGGACGGACGTATTGTGGCCCTGCCCGGGCTGGAACCCGGCAGGTACACTTTAAATGAAGTTGATCTGGAGTTTACTATTTCATAGGAAATCATGCAAGGGTATACAAAGCATCATTGCATAATTTTTGGGTTGTAAAATATAGTGATCCTAGCAATAACTTTACATCGTGTATGTCTAAATGTCTTTACTTTTATTTTTGCTTTTACATGTATAATGTAATATTTAGTTTCTTACTATTTTATTCTTTGGTATTTTCAAACAAATAAAGTAGTTGAGATATGAGAGAACTAAATAAGGGAAATCTGCGAGGGAAGCGTTGTTTATTATTTATATTTTACCTTATGGGATTCTACATGAATCCTTAATATGTTTTCTGGCATTTGATTATGTTTTTATTGGGAAGCAGCACGTCATATGCTCATGTAATCCCTTGACTGTAAAGCACTTAAAAACAATACAAAACCCAGTGCTGTTCAAATCAAGTGTAATATTATTATTATTATTATGATACGTGGTTTGCCACTGTTGTGTCCCGCAGATACCAGTTGGACATCACCGTGAGTGACGGTCGCTTCGCCGCGATGGCAGATGTGTCTGTCCTTGTAGAGCAGGTGACGGACGTGCTCTTGCGGAGCGCTCTGACCTTGCGCTTCAGCTCTCTCTCCCCCGAGGACCTCCTCGGCCGCTACCTCAGCCAGATCAAGCTAACGCTGCGCGGCCTAGCCGGCTGGAGATGGTTACCAGGGCAACAGGATCCTCTCCACGTCCTGAGCGTGCAGCCGTCGGAGGGCGTCTCGGAGGAGGTGGATCTGCACCTGTCCATGGAGAGGCCTGAGACATCGGTGGACGGGGGCGGGTTCTACATGCCCCAGGAGTTGGCGGCCATATTGGAGACGGCGAGCGCCCGGGGCCAGTTACGTGGGGTCCTTGCAGGGGCACAGCTGATAGGCCAGGCCTGCTCCGGGGAGCTGGATTGTGGGGACAGTGTGTGTGAACACAGGCTGGAGGCGATGGAGCCCAGCGCTATGGTCACCTACAGCACAGAGAGGGTTAGCCTGCTGTCACCGCGATTCAGCCACACCGAAACCTGCACCTGTCCGGGTACGCACAATGCTCCACCTATTACAGTGTTTTTTTTTTACTGAAAACATACAAATACAATACAAATAAATACAAATTGTTCTTGTATTTCCCTCTACTGTCACAGCATCCAGTCATTTGATTTGCCCCAGTAAACTACCTCTGAAAAAACATTCTCTTATTGAACAGGAGGAAGCTGCCCAACAACTCTGGAGCAGTGTGAGGGTCAATCGTGTCCATTTGATATGCAATGTGTTCGTTCTGGTCACACGGCGCCCTCTGTCTGCCAGTGTCAACCTGACAGGCTGGATGAATGTGCAGGTACTTGGAGAGTGAGAATTAGACTGGCTTGAGATCCTTCCAGATGAATGAACAGAGTAACATAATGGATTATAAGATGTATAAGGCTGACACTTGAATGTATGACATTTTAGTTATAACCCAAAACTGTTTTGGAGTTTCACATCAACAACATAATTTTTTTAACACTGGTTAAGCAGCCGGCATTTTCAACACATACACTATATTGCCAAAACTTCCTCACTACTAAATATTCCACGGTCAACTCTAAGTGGTATTATAACAAAGTGGAAGCAATTGGGAACTCAGAAACTCAGTCACAAACTGGTAGGCCAAATAAAATCACAGAGCGGGGTCAGCATATGCTGAGGCGCACAGTGCAAGGAAGTCGCCAACTTTCTGCGTCAATAGCTACAGACCTCCGTGTGGCTTTTGGATTAGCTCAAGAACAGTGCGTAGAGAGTCGAAAAGCTGCATCCTTACATCAACTAGTGCTATGCAAAGTGTCGGATGCAGTGGTGTAAATCACGCCACCACTGGACAATAGAGCAGTGGAGACGTGTTCTCTGGAGTGACGAATCACGCTTCTCTGTCTGGCAATCTGATGGACGAGTCTGGGTTTGGCGGTTGCTAGGAGAATGGTCCTTGCCTGACTGCATTGTGCCAAGTGTCAAGTTTGATGGAGGGGGGGTTATGGTGTGGGGTTGTCTTTCATGGGTTGGGCTTGGCCCCTTAGTTCCAGTTAAAGGAACTGTTATTGCTTCAACATAGCAAGACATTTTGGACAATTTCATGTTCCCAATGGCCCCTTCCTGTTCCAACATAACTGCGCTCCAGTGCATAAAACAAGGTCCATAAAGACATGGATGAGCGAGACTGGTGTGGAGGAACTAGACTGGCCTGGACGGAGTACTGACCTCAACCCAATAGAACAGCTTTGGGATGAATTAGAGCGGAGACTGTGAGCCAGGCCTTCTTGTCCAACATCTTTGCCTGACCACACAATTGCGCTTCTACAATAATGGTCAAACATTCCCATGAACATACTCCTAATCCTTGTGGACAGCCTTCTCAGAAGAGTTGAAGTTGCTGTAGTTGCAAAGGGTGGGTCAACACCATATTAAACCCTACGGATTAAGAATGGGATGTCATTAATCTTCATGTGCATGTAAAGGCAGGAGTCCTAAAACTTTTGGCAATATAGTGTATATAGTGTTTCTGAACAGTTTCAAAGAGTTCAATGTTACCTTTTGAAAATGCATACAGATTGAAATACCTACATATCTTTAAATATTTAATTGGACGTACAAATTAGAACATTAACGAAAAACACCTGTGTGGCTTCAGTATGACTTTAGGCTGGACTTGGTATTTGTAATGTATTGTGACCATCTGTGTGCACGTTCAATGTAGGCGAGACATCGCTGAGCTTCTCAGGAAACAGTTACATGAAATACAGGGTGACGGAGAACAGCCAGAGTGGAAAAATGAAACTGGCTCTCAAGATCAGAACTCTACAGACACGAGCTGTCATTATGTTTACACGAGTCAACCCATGTACCATGCTTAAGGTACACGCGCACGCACACACACACACACGTATGCAAGCACACTTGATTGAAGTTGCAAAATAATAATCATGGAGCTGTAATTTGGTTCTTATATAATGTTAATGGAATTTGAAGTGTACAGTTATGCTCCTTGTTCTTCAGATCGAGGGTGGCCGGCTGTGGTTCCAGCTGGACTGTGACAACACCCTGGGCATTATGGGTATCTCTGGCAGACCGATTAATGATGGACTGTGGCACGCCGTTTCACTGGAGCTGACTAGCAACTACACCCTTCTGTCGCTGGACGACAGCTACGTAGAGCGCCGTAGAGCGGCCCGGACACCGCTCCGCCTCTGGCCGCTGGCCCAAGATTCATCCTTCTTCTTCGGGGCACATGTTAGACACCCCATGGAGCAGGCCCAGAGTCCCAGCCCCGGGCCAGGGAGGGCCCAGGGTGGCCCTGGAGGAAAAAGGCCCCCGAGGGCCCAGGACGGGTTCCAGGGTTGCCTGGCCTCGCTGACGCTGAACGGGAAGCAGCTGCCTCTTCAGAATAAGAGGAGCCGCTACGCAGAGGTGGCCGGGCTGAGCGAGGTCAATCCGGGCTGCGTGTTGTACCCGGACCCCTGTGTGAGCCAGCCCTGCCACAACGGAGCGCTCTGCAGCAGCCTGCCCCCTGGAGGTGTGTGTACGCCATATCATAAAAGTATGAATAATACTAAACATAGCAATAATCATAATCATATGCATTACATATGCATATGTGGATGGGTTACAGGGAGGGTTAAATGCAGAGGATCGCAATGTCCATCCATCCATCCTCATCCGCTTATGTGTATGTGACAATAAAAGCACCTTTACTGTACCTTTACACTTACATTACACTTTTTAAGGTACTTAAAATGATCTATTTATAATATATACTATACTACTACTATATACTACTATATATATTATAGGCTGTTTACCTGTGATCCACACTCACCAGCTAATGTGTGGCATCCACCTGGATGGTTTGCTATTTGATTTCATCCCAACCATCCTGGAAGGGTGGATTCCTCCCTGTGTGGTCTCTTCCCGAGGTGTCTTCCTCTTTTTCAGCCATGTGGTGCCGTGTGTTTTTCTTTGCCCGGGGGTAGTGGCAGGTAAAGGGGGTGTTGTTGGCTTGTTTCCATGTGAAATATGGGCATGTGCAGCCCTTTGAGACTTTAATGTGATTAAGGGCTGAATAAATAACATTGACTTGACTTGACCTGGATGAGTGTGCCAGTATGCTCACCACATAGCTTTTTAACAGACAGGTGATGGGCAGTGTTAGTATCAGTCCATTCATTATGGGCAATTTAGCACTGTTGTTGAGAAGAGTCCTGGCAGTTTAAATTACCTCAGAGAGTGAAGACCTTGGTTTTACTTCCCATTGGAGAGATGGAACATATTATTGACAGTACAGTCACTGTACTGGGCCACTAGGATCCACACAGACCATAGTACCCACTTCTGGCCTCACCAGCACCTCTAATCAGGCCCAGGCCTGCCAGCCATCAGAATATATTGCCAAGGCACTCCAGACTGAACAAAATCTAGGTAGTCATCTAGTTAGTTATTCATGAGTTTGGTCCAGACAGTCAAATAACACCAGGTCTAGAATATGCCGGGAAACATAATAGGTATTACCAAAGTATCCCCATCACATACAATTTTAATACAACTTTTTTCAAAGAAATTAATAAACAATAGTAGCATAACATAAGATCTTGTTATTTTAAATTATTTCTTTTTTATTGTATAATGCATTTTTGTGCCATTGTGCTGCTGTGGAAAAGCTGAACATAAATAAATTAATAAAATTAATTAATTAATAGATCATTTTAAATAACAAATCTAAAATGTGATTTTTGTTGATGTCATTATAATTCATTTGTGTTATTAATTAGCAGCATCCTATTTATAATCTCTCCTTCAGGCTTTGCATGCAGTTGCACTGCAGGATTCGCTGGGGGGCGCTGTGAGATGACACTTACATCATGTATGCCAAACCCGTGCCAGAATGGAGGGGACTGTAAGCCTGCTGGCAGCTCCTTCATCTGCGGCTGTCCTAGGGGATTCATAGGACTTATGTAAGTACAAGCTGCAATCACACACACATTCTACAGTATGATAAAGTGATAATCATTGATGGTACACACAGTGGTGTGTAGGATGCTTTCTTATGTGTGTAGGATGAAAATCACTGTCATTTTACACACAAAGCACATTTACACACAGCACATACACACAAGCATGAACACACAGTTGTTACACAGAGCCAACACAACTGTTGTTTAGTTTGTTTGTTGCGGGTGTTAAATGATTTTCATTTATTATAATTTCGTGTTTAACAACATATGATCACTTTCCAATTGCCGTCTTAATTATATCTATATTGCCTTTGAAATGATATCTATGGCGGACTACGCGTGTAGTCCTTAGGATATTAACAGGGCCACATCTACACAACAGTTTCTACCTCATGGAAACAGAACCCAGCAACACATAAACATAGAATTGGATAGGAAGCCAGATTTGCGTTTATTTCATTAGATGCAGACAGACTGACTTCATCTACAGTCATACCTAAATATGTGTCTTTTGAGAATAATGCCCTTGTCCTCAAATTGTAAAACATAAACTATCATGTAATCGTACCCTGATAGTACAGTATTAGCCGAACACTGCAGCTGCACAATGTAATACTGAATCCGTTATTAAGCATTTAGATTTATTCATCTGTACATTTTACATTAGAAGATAGCTGTATTAGCTCAATTATATTTAATGAATGTCTAATCTGTCCATCCGAGTCCATCTGTATATCCATTTTTTTTTTTTTTTTTTTTTCTTTACCAAGATTCTCTTTTGAATTGGGTTTGATGTCAGATGTCAGGATTACAATTTCCATTAAGAAAAAGTTGAAAAGAGAAATGCCTGCACTCATGTCTTTTAAAATTGAAACGCAAGGAAACGTGTGAAGGGTGTCTCTTTTGTCGTATCTTCCTGCATAGTGCATGCCAATGTGTCCTTGCAGGGCAATACTCTAGTTGTTTACAGAATTAAGCTTGCAATATACTTTTTTTTCATATGATTTGAGTAGTAGATAACCCACTTGCTTGTTTTGTTTATACTCTAAATTAGTAAAACAAATATTTCAAATTAGTTGTAGGCCTTTATAACAAGTCAGTCACATAATAATTACCATGAACTTGGATTTTAGAAAGAGACACCAGCTACCGTTTCCTTCATTTACACGTTGAACTTTATAAAGCTTTAATGCAGTCTATATGAAATTGAACTGGCTTTATCCTCAGGCACATTCTAGACAATGCATATAGACTAGTGCTTACTCTACTGTATGGGAGTGATCATCCAATGTTACACACCTGACATCATCAGCTTTGTTGTTTTAACATCAGCAAACAAATTAAATGGAGAGAGCAGGTTTACATTTCCATAATGGCAGCCTGCTCTATTTGTTCTGCGCTGTATGTTTGCATGGAGGCAGGAATGAACAAACGTGTGGGGTGTAGATAGCATATGTTACGCCAATCCACATCACTTCATAACCCCTGTGGTCTCTGTTTGTGTCTCCACAGTTGTGACGAGGATGTGAATGAATGTGAGCACGAGCGGTGTGAGAACGGTGGAGAGTGTGTGAACACATTGGGGGCATTCTACTGTAACTGTTCAGCGGGGTTTGACGGTCAGTTCTGTGGCAATGAGAGTCCAGACGGTGAAACACAGGTATGACGAGCCTCTGTTACACTGGAACAAAGGCTGGGGGAAATGTATATTCATATTTTATTTTAAATACATACCCAATTAAAAATAATTAATACATTAACAAATTGCTTCAGTGAAAGCTGAACTCTGCATCCACACCTGCAACAACCCCTCTCCCCTTGAGCTTCATACACATGGACAATTATGAATTTTAATTACATTTCAAAGTCAAAATGTATTAAGTGAAAAAAAATAATATGTCTGATCGGCCATTTATGAAAGAATTATATATGTGCCATTTTTGTATAGAATTTATACCCAGAGTGTATACAGGGTATATGTTTCTCATTCCGGATACTTCAGCCAGTACACAAGATGTAGTACACTGTACACCATGTACCATACTTACATTATTAGTGTGTGAATACATAATGAGTACAACATCCAGGTATTCATAGTGTACTTTATGTTGCCAGACAGTACTTGTCAGTGTGGATGCACTCAAACTGGCAAGTGTAATTATAGAAGACCACAGATTGAGACACGTCATAATTCCTCATCGATTTACATGATAAAGCTTGTGTACTGCAGACAAGTGGTACTTCATGTCTTCATACCATAACCGATTCCTGACTGTGTTGCTGTGACTTAATTTTCCCTATTGGATCAATAACAAAGACCATCTTGTCTCAGTCAATATTTTACACTAGTTTGTAATTATGGGTACACAGTACAATATTTTTACCAGGGAAAATAGTAAAAAGGGTTGAATGAACCGTTATTAAATGCAGAGTAAAACTTTGTTGCACAGCTTGAAATAAACGTGACTTGTTTTCATTAACTGTATTTTACTTGAGCCGGTTTTTAAACGCGCAGATCAATGAGTAGATCAACTAGCTTAAATGTATTAACATTTTCATGGTGTACTGTTGTAACAAATGCAGTTTCCAAATATGCATTCAATTAGAGAGCAGGATACTGAAGTTAGTCACGGTGCTTGACTCCCAACCCAAAAGGTTTTGGATTCGATCGCCAATAACCCTGACCTAACTGTAAGAATCATTGATCAAGATGCCTAACCCGTAGCTGCTCCATAATTGTAATTGTACTGTACATTGTAAGTCACTTTGGATAAAAGTGGAATTGCATATATACAGTATTTGTACTGTAATATAATTATGTCTTCTATGATTTAATCTTATCTTGCCCAGGCGGAGGCTCTGGCTTATCTTGGCCCAGGGGAGATCATCGGCATCGGTGTCCTTGGCTTCATCATCATCCTTCTCCTCATCTTCTTCATGACCTTCAGGAAGAAGCTCACGTTCAGGAAGGATTTGGACAGCGGCCCGGCCCCCGGGGCAGTGGTGGGGGTCTCTTCTATCTCCACGGGGACTAGCTACATGCTGCAGAGGACCGGCATGGGATCTGAGGGCATGGAATTCAAGTCCATGCATATACCGGGCTCCCCCGGAGCCGCGAGCAGCTGTGGCGATGGCGGGGCGAGCTCTCTGGGCCCTCCCCAGGTCATGGTGCGTCCCACTACTCACCCTCCACTGCCGGGAGTCTTCTGTAACCAGGGACGATTGAGCGTGGACGGTGACAAGACCACCTCCAGCGAAGACAGCCAGGTGTGTGTTTGTGTTATTAGATCTTGCATTACATCCTCGTTACATGTGTTTCCTCTGCATTATCACTAGCTGCACTCTCTGTTGTAATGAAATGTCTCACCTTAAAGCATTATCATTTATCTTACAACAACCTTGCTATATATAAAAGCCAATAAACTGTATAATATTTTGTTAAACCCTCGTCTATTCTCTATGGATTCCTTATCTAAATAATAAAATTTTCCACTGAGGTTTGGCTAAAAATAATCCATCATTCGAGTGTCTCTCATGAACATATACCATTAACGTGTCTACTAGCCCAACTGCTTTTTCCACTGTTATAATGTGCTTTCATTTACCGTACTCATGTTCGCACAGTCAATGTGTTTGATGTTTCATTGAAGATATATATGTCAGTTAAAGGGATAAAGGAAATCCTCCTCCATGGAATAATTGTATTATATTTACCTTACATTAATGTATTCCACATGCACAGTTCTACATCGTTGATAATATTCTGTGTGTTAGTTTATTTTAATTTGACAATTTCATAATCTGTTTCTTTATTAATTTCTTCAATTGTAAAGCACTTTGATCTGCAACCTCTGTGTGAAACGTTCAATACAGTAGGTACAAGCTTAGAAACGCCAAAGCTGCATCTATGCTAGCATGGTCTGTGTAATACACAGTTGAGGAACTGCTGTTCCTTCTGCCGAGGGAGAAACTGCTGACAATGGCCACTGGTGTGTGTCAGTAACACATCTGAGAGTGTGTGCGTGTGCGTTTCCTCTTCTCTCCACAGTTCAGCACCTTCCTGTCGGACCTGTGTCATACGCGCGGTGCTCCCGGAAGGCGTGGGGTGGCCGTATGCAGCGTGGCGCCCAACCTTCCGTCCACGTTGACCTGCCAATCAGAGCACAGCCCCGCCCACAAGGTGTCCTGGGAGGGCGACGAGGGGCGGGGGCCAATGAGAGACGAGCGGGAGGAGCAGTGGGAACAGAGGGCCTACGAGGTAGAGAGGACGCACAGTCCACCGGGTACGACCATGACCACGCTCACACACACACACGCACACACACACACACACACACACGCACACACGTAAAAATGACGCCCATTCATTTCAACTGAAACTGTTCAAAAGCACATAAGGCGATAAGGGTGGAGCCTAATCTGAGTTTTGGGGGGCATATGTCATAGCAACCATGTGCATTTGTTTGCTTACACACATTCACATCACTGTCGTCCTCATTGGGACAGTGGGTGATTATTTATAGTTTGTAAAGCATTAGACATTTTTTAGAATGTAATAAAGGAATGAACTGGTTTAATATAGGCCTACATGTTTTGTATTGTCATTTTCTTGTCTACATAAACTTACCCAAGTTACCTGATATGTTTTGTTAAATGGTGTCCCAGCTGGGCTGCCTGTCTCGACTCCATGGTTACCAAACAAAACTCAAAATCTCAGAATTTGCTCATTCCCTGCAATGATGTCATGCAAGAAAAAAACTGCTTTCCTGGGCTTTAGGAAACTTTTCCTTTCTTTTTTCAATTGATCCCCTCACATTAAACTTCATAATATAAATTATATAAATAAAATGTTTTAGATCTTGTGCGGTGTTCAAGCAATGTGAATATTTGATTAAGATGGGCTTGTTTTTTAATGGGTGTCAATGGGAAATTGGCTTTCTGCCCCCAAACTCAGTACCTCTGATTAAAGACCACAGTGTGATCAATGTGTTCAGACAATCATAAATAAATAACGTTGTTTTGTGATGGGGAAAATATCAGTACTCACCTTTAATTTAATTCCTTTCTGTCAGTGAAATAACCCATATTTTTGCTCACAGTAAGCAGCACTCATATACTGTACACCTCATTAATCTGTCCATCTTGCTTATTCCTGTCATCAAAGGTTCTTAGCCGAGCCCCTAAGGATAACATAGCGTGCTGCATTGAGAATGTATAATTATATTATACATTATAAGAATGATAGATAGGTTCTAATATGACTCAGTCTCTGGGGAACAGTAGGTATGTGTGCAGTTCAATCAATATTGCTTAAGAATACTGATTGCTTTAGATATTTGTGTGTGTTTTAAATTGCAAAAATATTAGCAAAAAAATGTCCATGGTAAACGTAGTATTCTCTCTATTCCTGATCCCGCCACCCTAGGGCATGTGCCTGACCTAGTGGAAGAGGTGACATGCTTCTCAGACACCACCTCTGAATCTCCTCTCAGCTCCTTCACCTCAGAGTCCTTCAATGATAATGGTATAACCACTAGGGATGGCACCGATACGATACTGAGATCGGAAATCGGTCCGATGCTGACTTAAATAGCTGGATTAGTATCGGTGACAATTGGACAGTTGTAACCGATCCATGAGGGCCGCACCCTGCATGTTTAAGATCCCTTCCAGAACCGGAGTTGAATAGCCCTGCTGTAGGTCCTAAAGTAGAGATGGGTTGTACTTAATTTAAACCAAATTGTGAGGATCCTGCACTGCTGAAGGGTTAGTGGTGGCTAGGGGGCGTGTCTACACCTGCTGACATAGGCATGCCAAGGCGGAGACTTGTGCC
>JAOEGT010114080.1:0-12287 GCA_025447795.1 Speoplatyrhinus poulsoni | reverse complement strand
CCCCCCCCCCCCCCCCCCCCCCCCCCCCCCCCCCCCCCCCCCCCCCCCCCCCCCCCGTAGAGACCTTTGGGAGCTCAATGGAGAAACTGACACATCACACCCCGCTATCTGGTTACTGTGTGCGTGTGTGTGTGTGTGTTGAGCGCTATCTATGTGGCTGCTAGAGTGTGTTTGTTAATAGGAGTTGACGTCTGTGCATCCAGCTCAGTGAGTGTGTGTTTCTCGTGGTCACATTCCATTGAGAGTGCATCAGCGTGTATCTGTGCAGTACATTCTTACTGCCTCTGTTTACGTACATTACATTACAATGTGCGTTTGTTTTCGCGTCGAGTTTTATATGGGCTGCATTTATACAGCGCTTATTCCAACCTACCCTGCCTCAAACGGGAGACTTCAAGTGATACTTGATTTGACATGCTATGCCTAAATATCGTCTATCTTAAATCTATCTGAAATATTCATTATTCCTTGTTATTTGAGTGAAAAGTTGAAATAGTATTTGTGATGTTGTGCTTTTGATTGATTTACAATATGGTAAACCCATTACCAATGTTAATGGTTGGTAAAGGACAAAAAAAAAAGCCTGAAACCTGCAGACACAGCAGTCTAAAACTGCTCCTGATACCGAAGCCAATGTCATCATGCACCAGGAACCATTTATTTGTTTAATGAGTTTAAAAAAAAATATATATATAATTTTTACTATGCCTTTTTGTTAATTGTTTTACATTGCTATAGGAGCCAGTGGGAACGTATTAAGTGCACAAATGCATGTAGCCAGGCTCATGGAGAGCTAAGAGAACAAGTGGGGCTGTGCGGAAGGGGGGGTTAAGAGGTGAATGAGGCCATGTTTTTTTTTATACATCTTCTGGTTCTCATTTTGGTAGGAACCATCATTCACCAGTTCACTGGGGTGACCCAGCAGATGAGTAGATCTGTTATGTGCCTGTTTCTGTGTATTTGAGAAATAGCTACTGTAGGGATGCACGATATTGATAAAATGAGATATTGCGATATTGATAGTGACCATTGCAATATCGATATTAATTTCTATATTTTTAAACACAACGGTTATGGGAAAATTCATCAAAATCCATTCATAATATATCAAAACAACATGTTTTCAACTGACAGTAATTCCAAGATACAGAGGAGGCATTCTTTTTGGCCAGTAATGTTTCCTCTTCGATCTCTAATATGTCATTAGCTTCCTCTGCCACACATCTTACTGTTCTGTCTAAATCAAACACAACTAAACCAATCACCCAATGGACGCATCTCTCCACAAAAATTAACTGAATATTGCACTTCCTGCAACATTTTCGATATGATATTGCGCAATGCGGTAGGATACTGAGTCGATAGACTGCACCCCTAGTAAGAGCATTGTCAGTGTGTAGGCATCTATTGTGGTTTTCATCCATAATGGTTGCTACTGTTTCACAGCCTCCCGCAATCAGTGTGATGAAGGGAATGACACACAGATGTTGAGTTGTTCTAATGCTCTCTCTCTCTCTCTCTCTCTCTCTCTCTCTCTCTCTCTCTCTCTCTCTCTCTCTCTCTCTGGCTTCATCTGCCCTCATAATCCTCGTTGGGTTCCGAAACCTCGCCGAAACCTCGCCGAAACCTCGCCTCTGCGCGCAGTGCCTTCAGCCGTGCAAGGAATTGTGGGAAGGGAGAAAGACGCAGCCTCCGAAACCATGCGAGGTGAGAGAAAGTGTTTGTGTGTGTGAGTTCATAAGCCTGCGTTACGTAACTTCAAATCATACGTTGCAATGCTGCACTCTGTTGGGGGTCCATTTGTTTCCCTGTGTGTGTGTGTGCGCGTGCGCGTGTGCGTATGCTTCTGTGAATAACACTGTATTGTGTAATGTGTATACTTGCGTTTGTGCTCTAAGTGATGCATGTGTTTACTTTACATCTATTCATGTTTGTCTACACAGACATACATTCTTTTTTCATTGCTTTTGTGTGTGTGTGTGTGTGTGTGTCTAAATTACTGTTTATAAAGCTAGCTACTGTGGTTTTCAAATATTCAATACTTCATCACAGTAACTGAAGCATAAAGCTTGTTACTGACTGGTTGGATGGTTGGATGGTTGGCCCGCAGGCCAGCTCAGACGACCTAGCTGCTGTTGCTGGCTCTCGACTTATACCGCCTGGCGTGTGAAATTGTATGATGACGTTTAAAAGCTAACCGTTTAAGATAACCAGGTGTGTTTGCATCAACTGTCATATTAACTGTGTGCGTGTGTGTGTGTGTGTGGGAGGTGGGGGGCAAAGGGATTTGGGAACGCCAATTGTGGAGTGTGACCGTGCAATTGTTAGTGAAAGCACACGCTCCATTGCCACTTCATGGAAGTAGACACACACAGACATTTTATTAGTCCATGTCTCTGAGGTCCTTTAAGACTCAGTGGAGACTTTCCAGAGGAAACAGCTTTCATTTCATCACACATCCCTGCTCTCTGTGTGTGTGTGTGCATGTGCGTGTCTGTCTAACATATCGTTTCCTTTTCTTATGTCAACAATAATAAAATAACAACGGTAACTCTCCGTCTCTTATTCTTTTAGTTATTTCCGTCTTTCCGTCTCTGTCGCTCCGTCCACTAGAAGCAGACCGAGTGTGTGACGAGCAGAGAGTTCCTGGCCTCCCTGAGGGCCGCGCGTCAAGGTGACTGCCCGCTACCCCAGCGAGCCGCCGGATTCGCTGCGGCCTGCGTGGAGAGCTGTTCGTCAGACCAGCATTGTCCCACCCCGAGAAAGTGCTGTGCCAATGGCTGCGGGCACACTTGTCAAGCACCAGCCAATCTGTACAAAGGTAGTCAGATCTTAATAATGACCATGGTTTAGTCTTAGTTAAATGTACTGTACCTCCTATGCATATTTTCTAAATGGACTTCCCTGGCTGAACATTTGCTTTGGGCTAGCTAATAAAGCAGCTGTTTTTTCACCGTCATGGCCTTAAGTCCCGAAAGGCCAAAGCACTTTTCATTCGGCAACTAACAGATTTTGAGGTTTTCATGAATGTGCCGTTTCTTTGCCTTAATTCTATGACCTGAAATAAAAAAAGATACTTGTACATTGATCCGGGAAAGTCTTTTACAACTGTATTTTTCCACTGTCCGTTTTTACCGGTAAAAGAAACTTCTGTTTCTTTGGCAGGCGTTCCACTCAAGCCCCGCAGAGATATGAACTTCCTAGAGGACTCTGAAGGTCGGGTAAAGGTCATGTGGATGTCAAAGTTCAACGTGAGCGTTGAGCCGGTCGTTTATATGCTCCAGTCCCGCTGGAACCGAGGAATACATCCTAGTGAAGACCACGCATCCCCATGGAACACCGTGGCCATGGTAACTATAACCGGCGACCTTTGACCCTCTCACCCAAGAGGGTGACGTAAGAGGTCTGTGACAGCGCTGGCTAACTGCGTCAATACCAGCCAAATTGAGAGGAGAGGTAGTTTGACTACGTAACTCAATGACCAAATCTGTTGTTAAATATACAATGAAAAATTTGTTGAAAAACTAAACGACAAGACACTGGCTGTTTACAGGTCTTGTAAATCTGTAAATCTGATTAAAATAAATATAACATTTTAGATAGCACTGCGCTATCGTCGCACCAGGAATTACAGATTCATCATACTTATGAGTGACCATGCTAACAGCCATTGGAAATCGACAGTATCAATTTTCGAAAGTCAGAGAGTTCTCTGTCGATCTAGGGGTATATGTATCAGACATTCAGCACAGAGCTGCTTATATGACGTGTTGCTAATGGACAGAAGTAGCTGAGACTACAAAGGTATCTGTATCAGACATTCAACACAGAGGTGCTCATATCAGTGATTCCCATACTTTTTCCCTAGGAGCCCCCCACCCAACTTTAAATATTGTGTGGCTTTTTAGCCTTGGCAATTAATATCAAACAATCAATGATGCCTCCGTGGCTCTTTGTTAATCACTGTGATGTCGGAGGATTTATTTGAAGAATTGGCCTGCTGCTCAAATGTTTATCTGCCATTAATATTCAATACTTTTTAGATTGGTCTTGGCATTGCATATGAGTTTTAAAAACATTTTAAAATGTATACATTTTACAATTAAATTCTAATCACACATTTTAATGCATGTTTGACCTCAAAGCAAATGAGATTAAGCCCTGTGAACTCTAGTATGGACCTCAGGTTGGGAATCACTGGCTTATATGACGTAGTGCTAATGGACAGAAGAGGCTGAGACTACTACATCCTAGCTGGCCACTGTCCCAAGATGGCTACTGTTCTGCCAGTGTAAACTACACAAGTGTGTGTGCATGTGTGTGTGGGTGCGTGTGTGTGTGGGTGCGTGCGTGTGTGTGTGTGTGTGTGTGTGTGTGTGTGTGTGTGTGTGCGCGCCAGCCTGTGTGAGGTTAAGTAAATAGGCAGAGCTTAAATATGGACAACAGACAGCCACAGTCTCTCCAGCAGCTGACTCTGAATGACTGAACACTCATTATAGACTTAAATAGATGTCAACGTGCAATGTGTCCCTGTGTATTAGTGTGTAAATGTGTTTGTGTGTGTTGGTGGAAATGCTCAAACGCTGGGGGGTTTGATTGTGCATAGACCTTTTAAGTGATGATTACTGTTAATTAGCCCTTCAAATTGATGCATTAGGCAGCCTGCATCCTGGCAGCGTGCAGCATCATTTATTATTATTTAAGTGGTCTGGGATGCTTGAGGCTTGTGAAGACGAGTCCATTGGGGTGCAGTTTAATTGAGCTACATTTTATTTGACACTAATGCACATACAGAACAGCACCCATGTTCCTAGCTTGACTGAATAATTGTAATAGTGAAAAAGCTTGAATCCACTTGGCATGCAATTCGAGGTCTGCAAGTCGTGCAGAATAACAATAATAATACATTTTATTTGAGGACGCCTTTCAAGATACTCAAGGACATCTTACACTGTAAATAGTGAAATATAAAGACGTATTGTATCAAGTATTTTACACAATTGACTAAATAACATCGACAACAAAACAACAAAAAAGTACGCTCCAAGCATCACATTGTTTTATTTTTTTACTTTACTTTTTACACCAGTCATTCTGGCGTTTATTAAAATGGCTGCTTTCCTTCCGTGAACGCTTCACACTTTGATTGCTTGTGGCGGTCTTAACGTTCTGACGGCCGCATGTGTACTGTATGTGCAGACCCTCTCAGAGCATGCGGTCCTGTCGGAGATGAGACCTCAGCGCTGGTACCAGTTCCGGGTAGCGGCAATAAACAGCCATGGCAGCCGTGGGTTTACCACTCCCAGCAAGCACTACATCTCTAGTAGAGGTAAACACACACAACGCATAAATACACACGTGAACACACACACACACACACACACACTTACATACACACATGCATGCACACACACACACACACACACACACACACACACACACACGCACACACACACAGATGTGAACGGTGAGCTGACAGCGATGATTTCTTCTGCATGCTTACTCTTTTGTGAAACCGGATCTCCTGTCACCAAACATTGGAGTCTCTCTCCGAGGATTCTGGGACACTTTAAACAGATGAGGGATGTTTACTTGCTCCACATTTCTCCCTGGAGCACAGGAAACCTTAACTTCATCTCTCTCTCTCTCTCTCTCTCTCTCTCTCTCTCTCTCCTCCAGAGTTGATGGATAAGGTATACACAACAGAAATGTTGTTAGACAGTCCATACACACACACACACACACACACACACACAAACACAGTAGGAGGTTCCTACTTTAATACTTAACAGACATACAGTAGGTCATATTGGCCCTGTGCCAGGATTGGCTGGTGATATGAATCCTTTGCCAGGATTGGCTAAACTGTGTTTATATATGTGAGTAAATGATTGGACATGGCTTTGCAAAAGGCGTTCTTTCTCACTCACACACTTATGTAAGATTACGGGGTCTGAGACAGACTATCCACAGAGACATTATATAGAGGAGACACGCCACTTGGACAATTTTGAATGGAGCTCTATGGGAGAATTCTGAAACGTCAAATGTGACAGTTGAGACAGTTACATATTGTGGTGGACTGTCCTTGAACAAGCGTGGAAGAGGTGGATAATGTATTACAAATGCAAACAGCAGCTGCCAGCTGCCTACCTATATTGTTAAAAGTAGATTTTGTACAAAGATGCACACATAAGTTTGCTCTCGCACACATGCGCACACACACACACACACACACACACACACACACAGGCGTGCACACACACACACACAGGCGCACACACTCACACTGCCGGCTAATGAAGCCATGTGTGCGAGGCTAATGGGTTAAAGCCATACACTGTTGTGTGTAGCTTGCGGTCGTTTGAACATCCACGTTTTGTGTTTCACATTCATTAATCTTGATTAGGCAGAGGCTAGAGGTCGTGGGTCACCAATCAGGACGCTGCCATATGTCAAGGGGACACCCTTCAACATTCTCAATCGAGACTCTCGGGTTGAGTGAGAATTGGGAATCTGATTTGGTCAGAGGGAATGGATACAGGTGCATGTGACGACATTTCCCCGTTAGACTTTTGGAAGGTGGGGGCATTTCAGCCGTTATGCAGACCAGACCGACCAAGCATTCCATGCATGTTAATGGGGAGATCCACATATTTCATCATATTGAAATATATTGCATTAATTGCATTAATCTATTGCATTCATTACCTACGATCATTCTGAGGCCACAACGGTATTTCTGCACCAAATTGTTTTGGGGTAAATTGACATTGTTTCGGGCCATGCATGGTAGATTTAGCTGAATTCCGATGGTGACACACCCACTCGTTAATAAGAGACCATAAGTGCTCCATGTTTTTTGCTTCCATTGAAATGCATTACAGTGCTCCATCTTTGTTTAAATATATTTGATTTGGTGGTGGTCTTTTCCGAGCAGAGGATTTACCTTAGTGCCATCAACGCTGCCGGTGCAAGCAAGACTAGAACGACACACGGGGAAAGAGCCCCTGCGAACATGTGTTTTGGTTCGGATCTGCTGTGTGCCAATTACCCGGAGCCTTCAGGGACACCTCACACACAAAAGCACACACACATGCACATACACACACGCACACACACACACACACACACACACACGCAAACAGGCCAGGCCCTTATGTGGCGCGCTAACTTTGATCTTGACATCTGTGTCAGCACAGTGCAGGCTGCCACGGGACATGTAGTTTCTAATCAGATACATTATGTAGTTTTAATCAAACACAGGCCCCCGGGGAGGTTGTTGTTTTAATGGAACACAGAGCCAGTGTTGGGAGACCGCTGGCCCTGAATCCATCTGAGAAGCAAAGGACCTATAACACAGACACACACACAGACTTGTCTGTTTGGATCTGTGTTGTTGGTCCTGCTGACACTAGGCAGCTTCTGCGTTAAATCTAATTGGATCAAGTGACTAAAATCAGAATTGAACCATTATTCTCATCTTCTAAGGCTCTAGGACAATTCAATTGAGTAAGTCACGGTTGCGGTCATATACCTATTCATATATATACTGTATATTATGACCATGAATACTGTAGACTATGTACCACACATACAGTATGCCTGGAATTTGCCGTCATGAATTCTGATATGCTTGACACATGAATACAATGCTTGTTGTCTTTGAGGAACACACATTTCCATCAAGCCTCTGTAAGGGCCGATTTATGTTTCTACGTCGAGCATACATCGTAGGATAAGGTTATGCACGAGGATACGCCGTAGCTTGTCGAGAGCATATTATAGACCTTTGCACGTTGACTGAGCATGCAAAGCCCCAATATATGGAAGAGACATGTCTTTTAGGTTCCCAAAATATAACACTTATAGAGTGTAAACGTTTTTAAATAGGCATGTAAAAATATTTCTTTCCAGCGAATGTCTTAGTTAAACCAACATTTATCATAGGAAACTGTTTGTGCCGATAGCGTAAATTGGATTAACAGTGTCCAGAGGGTGGCGCTTTGCAGTAAGTTACGTAAAATCACCCTCAGACACCTCAAGAGGACGCCAGAGCCCATTGTGTTTTAGTCTGGTAGAGATCGGGGTTTGCGTTTATTTCATGTTAACACTAATTTCATCACTGAATTCCCCAGCCAACTTCCAAGGTGATACCTGGATGTGGTGATTAAGTGAAGTTGATGAAAGTAATTACATTTTTAATTGGATCTTCCAATCTCTCTCTCTCTCTCTCCAGACCCTTCTCCTCCAGAGTCTCCCATCAATATCAGAGTGGCCAATCAGACCTTGGGCTGGGCCAGATCTTTCACAGCAAGGTACAGTATATCAAGAGAAGGTTGAATGTCTGATGCTCGATGTCCCAGAAGCTCATAAGTAGTGTGCCTGCTCCTCAGAAGGTGGCTCAGATACAACCACAATTAAATGGCGAGTGTCCCTGAGCAAGGCACCTAACCCTAATTCCCAGTGGAAGGGATGGCGCTTCCATGGCTGACGCCACCATCGGTGTATGAATGTGTGTGTGTGTGTGTGTGTGTGTGAATGTGACGCTATGCTAATTCTGCTCAGTAGTTATTAATGTGTAGGGACTAGCACTGCCCAGAGTGGGAGCATGCGCAACTGTGTATTAACGCTACTGTAGATCACACCATGTTCAGTGTTCTGCTGCCACCGTAAACAGTGGTCTCTCCCCAATGGTCCAGAGGTGAGGGTGTCACAGTGGGGGCGTTGCTGAACTGGGAGCCCCCCAGTGGAGAGGGCGACTTGCCCGTCCACCACTACAGAGTCACCTGGACCCCCGGCCACACGCTGACACGCGTGGACACGCGCGCGCCACGCAAAAACGTGCCCGCGCGCCGCTCCGGGCGGGACAAGAAGGGGAGCAGCACCAAACTAACACGGGGGGTGAGTCCGTTTTTGTGTGTTTGTTCCCCACCCCACGCGCGTTGAGTAAGTGCCATGCGCTTCTGACGTAACGCGTGGTGGAAATAATGGATTGGACCGTCGTGTGTTGCTGCGATGATTGCTCTAAAGCCCTGGACACAAGCTGCTGCAAGCGATTCGCTTACCACCCCCCCCCCTCCCCCTCATCGCTTTGTAGATGACAATTGGTTGCTTGCTTACATTCCAGGCCTAGGTAGCCCTCTCGTATATATTTCCCACAGTCAATCTGTCAGTCAACGATGTCTTTTTATCTTCCGTTGATGGCTGTTGGCAGCTTCAATAGCGTCGCCTAAAAATTGAGATTAGTTTAACTTTCACACCTTCCCGCTTTAAGTCGCAGTCCGTTATTTTGGCTGTCGCCACTCCAAGTCGCTGAATATCATTGACGTTCCATTGTCTCTCGACGCTACATCGCTGCTAGCTGCTATTAGTGTGTCTGAGGCTTTAGTCTGTAATCTGTGTTTGTCTCCCTTGTGCTTACGCAAACGTGCAATACATAACTGATTATACCATTATGTGTTGCAGTGGCGATTGGCCTACGTCAAGGGAAAGCCCGGCTCACCGTATGATTTAATAAAAAATATATAATTCTTCCATGTTTACCAAAGTAGTTTGAGTAGACCACCGTTAAAGCCGAGTGAGGGAGACAGTCACTACACTACAGTACTACACTACGCTATGCTACACTGAATATAAGACACAGCTACACTGGATGGATGAATTAATATAAAACACAGCTACAGTACTATGCTACACTGAATGAATGGATGCATTAATGAATGAATGAATATAAGATATAGCTACACTGCTGAATGGATGAATGAATGAATATGATGCAGCTACAGCACTATGCTACACTGAATGAATGAATGAACAAATGAATATTCATGAATATAAGATGTGCCTTGTGCTTCTCAATGAACACGTACTGTAGCCTATAAGTAACTGATTATACCATCTAGCGTAGCGTATAGCGGCGCACCTGAGTTGTTTTATTGTGCATGTAAACCCAATCCCCCCCACCCAGCCCCCATCCCCCCAGCACACACACACACACAGGCACACGTGCGCACGCTCGCTCACACACACACACACACATACTGGTAGTGATTTATTGCAGTGGTTTTACAGGCTTCTGCAGTACTCTGAAAGAACAGGTTTTACTCTGGGAATGCTGCTGCACTGCAGTCTGGTATAATTCTGTCTGTTATATTTAAAGCATATGCCATAATTAAATATATTTCCATGGAATACAATTACAGTAGACTGAGTATTAATAGGTCACATAGACATATTGTACATTCCTTTATCTTACTCTACTGTTTAAATGATCTTGGTTAGCGCCACGCAAAACCATAAACAAACTCAACAATGACAGATTAACATCTTGTTTCTAAATTACACTTATTAAGGAGCAGGACAGCCAACCCCCCCCCCCTTCCAAAAGTCTAATGCCACAGGGGTTAGTGCGTCTTGTTGCTCCCCACAATCACACTAACCACTAACATATCCTTTCTCCATATGCTTCATAACTGTCAATGCTGTTAGGTGACACCAGAGCCATGTAGAAGAGAGTCGCGTCAACTCAGTTCACTCCAATGAACCGTTTTTTTTTTTTTTTTTTTCACAGCAGTGGCGGAACGTGGAGCCTCTTAACAGTTCCCGGAAGTTAGCCTTGAATATTAAAAGCACCCTTTAAAAAATATTGTACAAATACACATCGATGAGTACTAACTACCAAAAATGTCAGTTATGTATCTGTATCTTTGCCCACCAAACACTTCCTGGAACAGTTTTGCGTCTACATGACCCATTGTTTGTTACCCTCCAAATGGAACGCTTCCGATCTCTCAAGTGGGCGTGTTGCCAACAGCATTTTGCTGTAGAGGCTGACAGGCAGCGCTCAGACTAAATCTGTCATGCATGGTCTGAAACAGTCAATTTACCTCAAAACTGTTCCCTGCAGAAATACCGTTGTGGACCTAGATTGATTGTATAGGCACTTGGGAATTAATATAATATACTCCATCAATACCCATTAGCTCCACAAGAGAAAAATAATGGGCAATATTATGGAGAAATCTGTGGACCTCCCCATTGTCCTGTGTGGAACGTTGGGTCCTTCTAGTCTGCATAAATAGTAAAAAGCCCCCCCACCCTTCCTTACAAAAGTCTAATGCCATCCCGCTCTGTTAAATTCCATTCTCTCTAATTCTCTAACCAGTGTTACAAAACACAAAACAACTGTTTTGTAACACTGGTTTCAAATTATTATTGTTAATATTACACACAATGTCCTTTGGTGACATGACTAAAGTAAATAGCATTACATAGACAATGTATTACAAGGAAACAATCTAGTTGACCCTTGTTTATGGACACATTTTTGAGATACCTGACATGTTATATTTACATTTGGGTGAATTGAGCCTTCCCATATGCTTTCAGTGAGTTTCAGTGTGTTTTGTCTTTTAACAACTATTATTTGTATGGGACTTAACCTTGTTAGACTACAATGACAGCATACAGGCCTGGCTTTAGAATAACATGGTAATTTAACTGTAGATAGATTGACAGCAGAGAGCCTAGCCAAGGCTTTCCTGCATACGGATAATGTGTTTAGCTCAAGTCAAAGCATCTGGAAATGCATTGACACCACAGCAGTCACAGCTGTGGTTACCGCACGGGGATATTAGTAAAAGTGTATTGGCTATCACAGTAGAAATGTATGAGTTCTCCCTGAATGTAATATTATATGAGATCTATTTGCAAGACAGTCCATTGTGTAAATTTAGAATTGACAGATACCAGCATTCCTTGTATTTGGTATGAATACATTTTGAGACCAGTAACAAAAAAAACAAAACAACAAAAACACAAGCCTGTAGCTTTGAGATCTGGTAAAAGGCTGAATTGATATTTTGTTGTAAATATTTGACTAATAAATTCACACACACCAACAAAAGACAACATAAATATGTAAACTCTTAAGGATGTACCGTACTACCTTCAGTATTAGCTGTATTATGGTTGAGAAACATGTATACTGTTAAGGATGTACTGTACTACCTTCAGTATTAGCTGTATTATGGTTGAGAAACATGTATACTCTTAAGGATGTACTGTACTACCTTCAGTATTAGCTGTATTATGGTTGAGAAACATGTAAACTGTTAAGGATGTACCGTATTACCTTCAGTATTAGCTGTATTATGGTTGAGAAACATGTAATCTGTTAAGGATGTACTGTACTACCTTCAGTATAGATGTATTATGGTTGAGAAACATGTATACTGTTAACGATGTACTGTACTACCTTCAGTATTAGCTGTATTATGGTTGAG
>JAOEGT010114059.1:0-12289 GCA_025447795.1 Speoplatyrhinus poulsoni | reverse complement strand
CCAACTCCCAGAGTTTAATAAACACACCATTCACTAGTTTGTTAAGAAGTACAGTATAAGTCTCTGTCCGAATGTGTGTGTGTGTGTGTGTGTGTGTGTGTGCGTGCATGCCTGTGTGTCTTCATTTTAATGTTCCTTGCTTATCATGCCAGCTTGCTTTGTCCATTATTTTGCATATATTACCAACATGTCAGCAGGTCAAGTCCCTCTGTCACTTTTAGAGCACACACACACACACACACATACACACACGCTGACAGACACTATGATTGGCAGGTTGGCAAATGCCACTTCCATGGCTCTCTGAGCTGCCAATCAAACAGACAGTCCAGCCCTCAAATCCATTCTGTCTTTCAGACTCACACATATACAGGTAAAGGATTATATGCCTTGGATCAGTGAGTCTATCTGAATGCACCATGGTAGTCTACCACAGGAAACACCATCTCAGACCCCTTGCATTCAATGTACCAGAAGCAGATTAGCAAGAAGCTTCCTATTTACGTGTGCGTAAATATTAGGGGTGGAAGAAAAAATCGATACAAAATATCGAGTATCACAATATTACGTTGTGCGATACTGTACCGATTCTCTAAAACACTATCGATTAAAAATATAATTAATTAATTATTATTATTTTTAAAATGTATTTGTAAAAGGGATTAAGGGACAAAATACATTAACCTCACATACAAACAGATTTTTAATAATTCTGAATTCTGCATTTAAAATATCTATTGAACACAGAATGCTCTTGACACATATAGTAACCCTAGAACTTGGGTCTGCCACACCACCCAACGCTTTACCCACCATTGAGGTCACCGAGGTCTGGACCATACCGAGGTATATAATAAAACGTGAAATAATTGCCTAAAAATTACACTACTTTGGATATGCAAAGATATCATATTTGGCAAAGATAACCAAAGTCGTCATTTGATCACCGCATAGAACTAAGCATCACCGACGTGGAGTGAGTGAACGATCACGTCAACACAACAGAATCTTTACACGCAACCCACGACACATCAGTCTTTTGATTTAGATATGAGGCTCTGAGTAACTACTCTAATGACGAATGGAGCGCTTCATTCATTAACAAACAGAACAGGCGGCTGAATTTGCCGAAGCGTGGTTATAGGCTAACTAACTATAGATAAATTACAAAGCGAACTGCTTGTAGTTTATGCCATTCATCCACAGAGATCAGATCAGAGATCTGAGGAATAGCTTGTGTGTGTGTGTGTGTGTGTGTGTGTAGGTGTGTGTGTGTTTGTGCAACTCGCTATGTGTTAACCCCTTCAGTCCCTGTGTCCATAAATGGACAACATTACATGATTTTTTTGTTGTATCAGACAATGAATATTCAATAATTTGATATTCGAGTATTGCCTATAATCACTGATGGGACCTTGACTAACAAATAAGTTAACTTATAACTTTGTAGGAGAAAAGGTCAGCCATCCCACAAGACAGCTACAGTATGGCACACATACCTGACAGGAGCCAGAATGAGCAAAATAGCTAATATGAATATATATCCATGCCTAAGCATTATATTTTCAAATGGATGTCAACAGTCATGATACCAATATGTTGAAACATGCATTAGATTATGCATGTTTTACCTAAAATGGTGTTCAAAATATTTGCTTAAATCAGTTATCGGGTCTCATCCACATCCACAGATCTGTTTGAAGTAGCTGGCATCATACGAAAAGCTGCCAAGAGCCAAAGGGATGATGTGGGAAGACTAATGGTAGCGGACAGGCACTGAGGTGGCCTTTGCATTGAATTCTAATGACTGAAGATCAGATTATAGGTACACTTCTCGATTTGTGTCTATAATCAAATAAATTACATACTGTAGATTTATTGTCTGTCAAAAAGTAACAGAAAGGCTAAACAACAAGCCACACGGGCACACGCGCCGTACACACGCGCTCGAAGATAAGACTAAAAATAGACAACTGACAAGAACAGTGCATTACAGGTCAGAGTACAGTACTTATTTGTATTACCATTGTGCTTCACAAATGAGAAAAATGCCATTTTTGGGGTGAAAAACAGCTGAATACGTGCTCATCCTACAAGATCTGAGCAGCATTTCTCCAGCTTCCCATCCCCCCCACGGGTACTTTGTGAATAAATGGAACAAACATCTCTCTTACCTTTGCACAACGGAAGTGCCCTGTCCCACACAGGCTTTCCTTCATGTCCAATAACACAGGTGATGGTGGCACCACCCACTGTCGTGTAACCATGGTGACAGTGGTAAGTGACCTGGGATCCCAGTTTGTAGTCATACCCAGTCCGACTGCCGTTCATGATGTTACCAGGGTCAAAGCATGCCTCTCTTGGTTTTTCTGAGGATGGTTGAAACATCATGTTATCAACACAATTACCAAACAAAGCCTCTTGAGCTTTTCCTTTGGGAAATTAGATCAAGATAAATATTATCCCATAACCACATCATAACACGCATGCAAGGCAATGCCCCTGCTAATTCTCTCCATCCATGTAATAGAAACAAAACATCTGGTCCTTTCTATTAGTAATAGAGCGTTTTAGCTTTACTGTACATTATGGTGGGTACATAGTCTAGATTCTCACAGCCAATGGTTCAACTTTGGCATGGTCCTTCTTGTGTCCTTGAGTTATGCACATTTGAAGAAGTGACACTAAGAAGTGACACTGAGATGAATAATAGTTTGTAATATATGAAGAAAATGTTTTTTTTTTATTATAGTTCTTCCTATTTATTTTTCATACTTTCAATACATTATTCTGTAAAAGGAATTAGTATTTTCCTGTGCATCAAAAATGTATAAATAAACTAATACAAATTAATAATAATAATAACAACAACAGCAACACTTGTGTGTGTAGGAGTGTGTAAAGTACGTATTACATAATCAACAACAAATATCTTTCACCATGATACATAATGATCTGTTCTGCGTGCATACTGTACTGTGACATACTTCTACTGCGCCTTGGAATGCAACACCAGGCAATATCTAGTAACTATCATGTCTAGCTATAGAAACTGCCATGGTCACAGTTATGACGGAATGCATTTACTGCACTTATGATGACTGGCAGCTGGCTGTTCCAGATACTATCGACAAATGTTTCGATAAAACAGTAGATATAAATATATATAATACAAAAATAAAACAAAAATAAAACAAAAGAAAAGTTTGGAAGTGTAAGGAACCTTTTCAAATCACCACACTATTGACATTCTGTATACATGTTATGCTCTCTGGAGAGAGAGAGAGAGAAAGAGGAATACGTGTAGCAAGAAGATGAACTGAAGAGAGAAGGCATTAGAGGAAGCAAGCAGAAAGATGAGCAACAATCAACAGCAGTCAGCAAGGAGGCCTCCATCCATATTATAACCTGGCAATCTGCCAGCCTGTTAGCATTTGCCTGCTCTTATCTAATCACAGTGAGACATTGGGCTTGACGCGGGGAAACAAAGAGACAGAAAACGAGAGATAGAGCGTCAGAGAGTTATAGGGCAAGAGAGAGGTGAACAACGGGGAGGCACTGGAAATATGAAACTGATTAAGGTCCCGCTTTAATTAGAAATGGCGGTTGGAAGAGCGAAAATTAAAGGCAACACTAGCGGAAAGGTGTGAGGTAGTGTACGACAGAGAGATAGAGAGCAGGAAGGGAAATCATCTCGTTTTAATTAGAGTGGGGACGGAAAGAGAGAAAGATAGAGTTTATAAGGTGTGACGGAGCACATTAGCACACCCAATAACAATGGTATCTTCCAGGTTACTTCTATAGCCACACCAATAGCACAGTCTATAGTCCTACGTAATTTAATGGTCTAACGTACATGAGCACACACCTTTAACCATAAGAAAACTGATTATAAAAATATAAATAGAGTATAATAAACAGCGGTCAATCTTAAATATCTTGGATAATAAATATAATCTGAGGGGAATGATGACAAAATGTAAGGGGTTAGCTACCTCTGTATTCAATGGCAAACCCAGACATGCCCAGTGACGCGTCAGATCTGAATGCCAGGAAGAGACTGTTGCTGCTGCTTTCGATCCGGTCAGGAGCCTGGTTGCCTTGGAGACTTGCTAATAATGGTCCGTTAGAATCCTCACCCTCATAAATGTGAAGGAAGTCATAACTTGGCTCCATGTTAAAACTTGGAACAAAGAAAACAAAGACAACACAAAAACAAATAATAGCAAATCAGCTACAGTACTTAAAATATCTCTAACAAGCTCCACAGATTAATTATTTTGTGTTTTTATTAAAAGATTAAAACACAACGCATTCTAATTTTCTAATTAACCTGTAAACCTAGTACTGCATGCTATTATTAATGTAAATTTGCTAATAACTTATTTGGACTGTCATTATGAGCACGCTCTCATTAATTGTTTGCTTTGTCTCTCATTAACTGACTTGCATTTTCTCCCTGTGTTCGTTTAAAACATAAATTGTGTCGATATTTGGAGTACAATAAAGACAGAACATTTCCATACATTCCGTTCATACTGTACATGGTAGATCATACTGTAAGCATGTTTTGGCAGTGCTTAGTTTGAGTCGGATCCTGTTCCGGAAAAAGTCAATTTTGGGGCATTTGTGCACTGAAATGGTGACAGTGTGTGCTATGTTTGTTATGACACAAAACAGTGACCAATGTGAGCTGTGAAATACTGGAAAAGTAGCAGCATAGCATTAAACGTCAAAAAGACAGTCAATTTATTTTTGTTATTCAGAAACAATAGAACAGAAATAAATACGATGGATTTTCAGAACAAAAGAGATCCAGAGAAAGTCAAACTGCACCTTCCAAAAATGCTCCTGCTAAAGACAGACAATCCCCAAGTTGCATTAAGAGCTGGCAGGGACAGTAATGGACAACAGGTCTCAAATGAATGCACGCTTCAGATGTGTGAATACAATAACCATTTCTAGTGCAGCATGCGGATGAGGCTTCCCTCAAATTACCATAAGATGTACAGTATGTTGAGCTGCGCCTGATTTCACACACTGAGATTTTCTGCTTTGCTCTTTTTATATCTATTTTAGGACAACAACCAAGAAATTTAGACCAGGCTCACATTAGATCTTGGATTGATTAGGCCCATAAAGATGCATATTTCCCACCAAATATATTTCCTCCATCTGTCAATCAACAATATAGCTCCCATTGGTAGTTCCCTTACATATATTAATGTATTCCGATAACTTTGCGTCAATAAACGTCATTGCCGTTCCAATATCTCTCCTCACTATACGTCACTGCTACTGTATGTGCTGTGGCTTTAGGCTATGTGCTGCGGCTTTAGGCTCAAAACGCGCTGATTCATTTGATGTTTGTGCGCTTGCAAGGTTTGTAAGTTGTAGTTTGAAGGTGTAGTTAGGTGAGCAGAAGATGAAGAATAATAAAGAGAAAAGAACAACATTAGTATGCTAGCCCACAATAAAGAGTAAGAAGAACGTAAATGTAGGCTATATTTTAAATATTTATGAAAGCCTATATTAATAAGGCTACTGAATGATTTGATTTGTCTATGTGTCAGTATCTGGAAATTGCTCACGCTATGCTGTAGTTAGACAGAGTCTGCGCATACTGTAGGCATACAATGGTATATACATATCTGTAAGGGTGTAGTTTTAGTGACATCATGGTGCACTCGCAGGAAACCAAGGTCTATGCAGCACTGGTCACTGAGCCACTTAATATACAGTATAGTGTAGAACTTTATTTAATCAGCTAAATGTCTCATTGAGATTCAAATATCTTACAAGAGACCTGGTCACTCTCACTGAAATGGTATATTTGGGAAGAGATTCACTGTTTACGCACCGATTATGGACAATACATAACATCTATAGCCTGCTACATTTCAAAACTAAGCCGGGATCAAGTGAACAAGGACATCATTCAAAATACAGTAGGCCCCTTTATAAAGCATCACTTTCCACTCATTTACGTCACAGCGGCACAATGTGTGCATGTTAGCCCTTCATGTCTTCCACCTGTCACCCCATCCACCAGGCAGAAACTCACAAACAATGAAGGCAAGCATTAAACGCACACAGTAAAGCCGTTTTGCGCGTATGCAATCTTTGCTATCCACCCGCTAAGTCTAGTTGGTGTTTAGTATTCTGTTATGAGGCCCCACTTTCCTCAGGTGGCTGTGTACTCGTTCGTAAGTGTGCAATGTCGTAATGCTGTCAGAACAGAGGAGCAGAGGGGGCTCAACAGATACGCACAGAAAATTGAAGTATAAATATGAGGGCTGTTGTGTTAAATGCAGTTAAATGCAGAGTGACACATCTTCTGGCCCGAGTTTGCATGTGGACAACACAGACACACACCTAATGTACTAACATTCACAAGTTTGGAATCTCCATGTTTTGCATCATTCAAGTAAGTTGTACAAGGGAAATTAAACGTAGCCAAGGCATGGTTGTAAATAATTTCCACTTGAAATTATAATTTTGTGCCTCACACTTTGCTTTCAACAAAGTGCCTTCTATTTCGCAGCAATTACAGCCATGGATACATTTTGAATTGTAGCTTTCAATTTCTTGAGATATTGTTCAGGAACCTTGAGATAGAAATACTGAACAATACATCAAGACATTTCACCTCAAGATTTCTGAAGTACTTCCTATAAATTGGATTGGCTTGATGGGCACTTATTGTGTATCATACAGTCAAGCTGCTCCCACAACAGCTTGATAGCATTTAGATCTAAGGACTGCAATGGCACTGGCCGATCCATTACAGACAGAATACTAGATTCCTCTCTAAATTCTTGGGTCATTGTCCTGTTGTAGGATGAAATTTGTTCCAATCAAACGTCATCCACTGGGCATGGCATTACAAAATGGAGTAGTCTTCTTTGTACAACATGCCTTAAACTATAAACAAATCTGCCACTTCATCAACACCACAGCATTCCCAGAACTGAATTTCCATCATGCATGCTTGACGGATGGCATCAAGCACTCCTTCATTGGATTGGCGCCGCACAAAATGTGCCTCTTTGGTCTAAACACCTCAAACTTAGATCCATATAACACTTTTGTCCACTCATTCTCATTCCATTTCTCTATTCAGTTTGCCCATTTGCATATTTTCCTTTTATTAGCCAGTTTCAGATATGGCTTTTCATTTGAAACTCTGCCTAAAAGGCTAGCGTCCTGCAGATGCATATGAACAGTTGATGATGAGACTGGTGATTTGCAGGTATTGTTTAATGAGGCTGCTATCTGAGGATCTGTGAAGCATCTGCGAGGGTTTTCTAATAATGAATAAATCTTTTAGCACGATCATTTAGGATTAGGGAACACAATGTGCCCTTGGAACACGGGAGTGATTGTTGCTGAAAATGGCATTTGTACTTTGTACGGCTATGCACAGTGCATATTTCATAAAGATCTGTAATTTCAAGATATAATCGTCATAAGATAAACTAAAATGGTCTAGACTGTATTTATAAGTTATTTCCACTGAAAAATATATATTTCTCTTAAAAAGCAATGATATTTCTCAGTGATTCCAACATTGTTAATGGTATTGCATGCAATATATACTGTATTTAATATATACTGTATAAAACTAACAGCTAGCTTACCTTTTGAAGATGAGTGCAATAACAAAGTCAGGGCTGACTTGGATTCTCCAGTCACACTCTTTCCCTGCTGGGTAGGGCTGAGGGTAGTTAGGTGAGAGTATTACCCCAGAGGGACCACTGACATTACCGCCACAAGTAGCTGGAGGGAGAGAGAGAGAGAGAGAGCGAGAGAGAGAGAGAGAGAGAGAGAGAGAGCAAGAGATAATTATCGTACAGAAGATGGGGTTTAGCAGTAGTTTGTAGAGACAATCACTCCTGATTGACCACTCAAATAAGCCCCAGTGGTGGTGGCCACATATAGACAAACAAGAGTTTGTTTGTCAGTAGAGGTGTTTAGAAGAGGTAATTATGCCTCATAGACCAGCAGTATTGCAAAATGTCTTGAGCCGACTCAAGTCAACTTTTCATACAGTTCAACACTAAAACACAGTCAACAACACTGTAGTCAGTATTTTTACACAGATAAGTCAGTATTTATATGTTCTATACAATTAAGCAATATAAAAGCAGAATAATAGAGTACAACAGTGGTAAACATACACACACTTACTGCACACATACATGAACACACAATGGAACACATTAACCAAGCGTATTAAATGTGGTATTTTCTCTTGTATTGTTTTGAACTTCAAATCACTTGTACAACACATGCACACTTGTGCACATCTACAGGAGAGGGAAAGGTGCCATCCTTATTTCCATATATTGCCATGGGACACGTGAGGTCACAGACCTGAATAAGCGCCAGCCTGCAGCCAGGAGAAAGCAGTGATGTTGGAAAGCTGCTTGTTTTTCTGACAAAGAAATTATTTCGTATGCGACCATGGTGGAAAAGGTGCTAAAACATAAATATAACAGCAGCTATGTTGGTAACAAATACCATTATCAATGCCTTGGACAGAAACTACTTGCTACTGTTGTGGTTCGATCACAATGAGACAGGTCGCTAGAACTGCGTAGCCAGCAAAACCATTGTTTGACTATGGTACCGCGCAACTGTAATGCGTTTTTCTTTTTTTTTTTTTTTTTTTTTGGCGCAAAAGAACGTTTAAATATCCCCAACTTTTCTGCGCAAGGCTCGGAGTCGCACTATTCGTCAATGTGACAGTTGGCCCAGGCAGTCGTTCTCTTTGGCACAGGCAGCTTATCTCTGTGTGATCAGGGGTTTATCAAAACGCTTTTGACGTCCCTTTAGCAACACGGTGGGATCGGGGCCTTAGGTAGATAAAATGGTTCAGGTACTACCTTGCAGATTGAACCCAATGTGTAAATACAGATTGTCATAATTCAAGTTTCATGGAGATCTCAAAGGGATCCCTCAAGGTTAGATATTAGCCCATTTTAGTTCCTGTTTTTATAAATAATATTTGGAAGGACACGTTAACAGCTAAAGTGTCTATCTACTGTATACATCTATATGCTGATGATGTAATAGGCTACTCAATTGCCTGTTCTCTGTCAAGCTATTGATGAGCTCCTGACTGATTTTCAAATGCTGCAGTCCACATTGTATAGTCTTAAATTGGTTCTAAATGTTAAGAAAACCAAATTCATGATCTTTTCTAGAGCTTGCTCTGAGATCTCAGCTAATGCTGACATTCATACCATAGGAGGTGACTCAATTGAAAGAGCAACATCCTTCAAATACTTGGGTATCTGGGTGGATGATAGGCTCTCTTTTAAAGTATTTATTGATAACCTAATTAAGAAACTGAAGGTTAGGCTGGTGTTCTATCGTAATAAGGCTTGTTTTAATTTAGCTGCTGTAGGAAAACACTTCCAGTCCAGTCCTTATTTTTAAATGTGCTCGACTATCGCCTCCTCCACACTACACTGTGTAGACTATGTATATTACAGTTCATTACGATTTATATCCAATTCAGGGTACCGTACACATAACTGTGTACTTTATGATTTAGTATACTGGTCATCCTTAAGCCAAAGGAGACAGCAACATTGGTATATTTTTATTTACAAATCCATACTGGGCAAACTTCATATCTGTGTAAAATGATATCACTCACTAACGGTCATTATAATTTACGTTCCACTAGACGACTGCTCTACAGGGTACCGCTGATTTGCTCGGAGGTTGGTAGAGCAGCTACACACACTGCAGCTTAATGATGTTGTCTCCTTGGGAGAGTTCAAAGCTTTGATTAAGAACTGTGTTACTGAGGAGTGTAACTGCTATTCCTAAAATGGATGTTGTAACACGTTTATGATGTCCCATGTCTGTTTTAATGTGTTCCATTTGTTTTGCTTATTTCTCGTGTGTTGCTTTTTTTATAAATGTTCTACCTTTGTAACGGTGTGCTACAGTATCTTGAGCTTGGCCAGGTCTCCCTTGAAAAAGAGATTTTTAATCTTAAGGGACCTCCTGGTTAAATAAAGATTAAATAAATACAAATATTAATAAACAGCAGTTGTATTCCAGGGCAGTAAAGAGTAAATGCACATATAAGCGGTTTGATTCCAAGAACCCAGCTAAGGTTCAGATTGAGACCGTAGTCCCTGTTGAGGGTTTTCATAAGGTTTGGGTTTATTTTTATACCTGCAGACGACGTGAAAGGCGAGTTGGATGTCATAGCCCCTACCCTTATAAATTTGCCATAGTTCTTTCATGGCAGTGGCCGGTGATTTCACCCTGACTAACATAGCCCATATGTCAGGTCCCAGACAAGAGCGAGGCAAGACTCTTGACACATCTAGTCCTCAGGTGACGGCACAAGGTCCAACAACAGCTTATTACCAGCAGACCTGTGGGAGCACGGACCCAGAGATCCGTGGTGTGGAGGCCACACTATGTTCCCAGGCTTGTTGGAAGATACTGGACTGGGATTTATGGGGGTTGCACGGCGAGGACATTGGCAGGCTCTCCCATCAATTATCGCACTGACAGTGCTATTTTCTGAATAACAAACCATGGGATCGTCAAGGACATAAAACGTATCCTCCACACAGCAATATGGCTTGCAGGATTGCACACAGCTTGTCATTTTTGTTACGGGAGGGAGCTCAGGCAGGAAAATAAAGACAGGAGAGAACATCTAGAGAAGTAAAACAGTGTGAGGGATTTGTGGAGCGGAATGAGAAAGATCCCTGTTCACACGCATTAAGGGGCATTTATTGTGGAGGGGATTTCTATGAGAGCAGATTCACAGATTTATCACAGGGGCCTGACGGGTTACTTCCAGCCCTCTACAAATGACATGCAGGCCTATTGGGTATCCCACCCACTATTGTCTAATGCATTACCAAGCTGGGAAGGAGTAAAAAACAACCCACAGTTAAACGTCATTGAAACAAACACAATCAGAGTGATGATAATATTTTGTAATGGTGTGGTGGTGGTAACTGGTAACTGTGTTAATGCAAACATTTTGTATTTGGATCTGTAAAATTCAGAGTCATCTGGATTTTCTTTCTTTTTCATATTGTTCAGAAGAAAATGTATTGATTTGCTTCACTGGAAGATTTGCTTCTATGAAATTTCCTCTCTGTAGCATTCTGCAGATTAGTATTTGGATAAAAGTCCCTATTGATGCGTTTGTTAATTATTTTTCTGTCTATGAGGATATTTTCCTCAAAACACGAAAATTACAAAACGTCAAAACAAATGGTCTACATTATTCTGTACAGCTAACTGTGAGCCAATGTGACTCATGCATTTGTATGCTCTTTAACATGACTATGTGAATCACATCTATGGCTGAACATATTCCGCATACCGGATCATTACTGGTTAACTGAAAGGGATGGACACAATAAAGCACATATACACACTAGATGGGGAAAAACAAACATTTATTTAAACGCTAACACAGCGAGCACTCTCCTCTACTAAATGGGTCTGTGTATTAGCATGATGAGGATGGATGCTGCAGGTCGACTGCTCAATGCGCCTTGTTTCTTGAGTTTTTACCTGAATCCCTTTCTTCGCAGCTGCAATGACACAATTTTCTCTCAAGATCAATGAAGTTCATTTTGTCTTATCTTATTTAGACAGGAGGGAGGAGTGGCAGACAGAAAGAGACAAGCGAGGAGGCTGATGAAGACAGGGAACATAAACAGGGACAATTATAGTGGGCGGGTCAGGTCTGCCAGGAGCCCACCAGAATCGATGACACGTTCTTAAATAATAAGACAGAGCTGGCGCCACACAAATACGCTACACATCTTAACATCATGCTCCCATAGACATGTATAGTATGTGTGTGGTGACTGTTGGAAGACGGACACCTACCGATACAGGTTGGAGGGTCAGGGTGCCAGTAAAAACGGTTGTCCAGCCGTACACATGTAATGGTGTCCTGACCCTGGAGCTGGTAGCCTGGGTCACACTGGAATGTCATGCTGTCACCTGGCTCCTTACTGTCCCCATACCGAGAGCCGTTCACCGGTATGCCTGGGTCGTTGCATGTAGTGGCTGTGGTGGCTGCACAAGAGCAAACGCAGATAGGAGGGACACACTTTGGGATGCTACGTAAGATAATAGTGTTATTGTTAATGGGCGCCCACACAAAGAGGCACGGGAGTGGCGAGGGTGAAAACAGGCTCAAAATACACAGTGTAGAAAATTGTGCTTTACATTTTAGATATTCTATTTTAGATATATATTAGCTCTTATAAGGGCTTAAGAGAGT